>VUQS01033826.1:0-12476 GCA_015108495.1 Heterochromis multidens
AAAAAAAAGTGGGAAAAAATTTTTTTTTTTTTTTTTTTTTTTTTTAATGAAAACAAGAGGTAGTTGACACTTTCTTGTTTTACTGTATTTTTTCCTAAGGCAGAAATAGGATAGTTGGGACAAAGGTCTCTTTCTCTGATTGGCTCAGTTAGTTTCTGACTAATGAAAACTGATACTGAGAGAGCTGTGTGCAGTAGGAGTGTAAAGAAGTCAAGCTGTCTGTGTGACAGTACAATGTGCTGCACAGTAAATACCCTTAAAGATCCCTATCATCTATTTGTTTGGTGTCTTGATGCCAGCTACATGTTAACCGTGATTGTAATGGGATCAGGGTGACATTAAAGAGAGACACCACTGTGGTGTGTGTGTGTGTACTGACATCCCGCTTAAACCTGCTGTGGAACATTCTTGATCCGGATGTCATTACCTCTTTAGACAAACTGAGACATTTAGGGACGCTCTGAGTCAGAGTTGAGGTTTGATGGCATTTTATTAAATCTAAATTTTCTATCAAATCTGTTTATAGAACCTTACTCCTTTTTAAATACCCTGAATGATCATTTTGGTTTGTTCCAATGTGATGTTTTAAACATTTGTGTGGCAAAAACAGCAAAAATAACCATTCCAAGCAGCTAACACTGCTCACTAGCTGACATTGGGAGAGAGGCAGGGTAAAGTAGAAACATGTTGCCAGTCTTCACACAGAGAGACAGACGACCATTCTAGAATTTAGAATGACCAGTTTCCCTAACATGAAAGTGTTTTGACTATAGTAAATGAGAGCACTGAGGTGGGGGGGTGGGGGTGGGGGGACCACCGGGCAGCCTGTAGTCACTCTAGATCTACACTATTTGCACACTGTTTTGCATGACTCTCCATTTTTGATCAGATGCTGATATACTAATTTTCTTTAAAAATAAATTTGAAATATATCTTTCAGCTTGTTAACATTTGTTTTGTTGCCATCGCTTCCACAAATTGAAAAGCAGGGATATCCTTACGCATGCTTTCATTCATGAAAATCAATGAAATATACCTGAATTTATAGAAAATATTTGCCACCACATCTTGCTTTTACTGAAGATTTTAATATTTAATAACAACACGTCATTGCACCTCTAATGGACACCTTTCTAGAACTGTTTCATTGTAACCAGAGTGACATTTAGAAAATGTCACCTCTTTGGTCAAGTTGAAACTGTCCTTTTACAAAGGCCAGTGGGGCTCAAGAGACAAAACCCATCTCTGTTTGGCCTCTCAGTTTCATGGAGGGATTTTGGCAATGGCGAAACAGTCCGTTGTGCCAGGGACAAGTAGACTGTGTGTCCTTTCCCAAAGCACAAACTAAATGGGACAAGTCCCCTGAGAACTCAGATTAAAGACTGTAGCAAAAGTTTTCTGAAAACAAAGAATGAGTGTACATGGAGATAAGAGGCAGCAGTGTGAGTCTGTACATGTAACATGCGAGAGAGAAAAAACAACCTAAGGTAAATGTGTCAGCAGCATAGAAAAGTGAATTTCCAGCACCTGTGTTACAGTGCAGAGCTTTTCCAGGTCAGGGGTTCAGGGAGAAGCTACACCTGAATGCATCGCTCCTGCTGTGGTCTGGAACATTCCTCTGGGCTTCAGTAATGACTCCTAATGGCACTAATGAGCCTCCACAGAGGAGCCCTACTCCACATGAGTGTGGTAGAAAGGAGGGAGGGTGAGAGAGGGGAGAAAGATAAACATCAGAATTGTAAGAAAGATGGTTGGATTTGGATGAGTGAAATGGAGAGATGGGATCTAGAGATCTGTGGGAATAGTGAAGGGAACAGAGAAAATATGGTAAAACTTGAACAAAGAGGGAAAGTGTTGCAGGAAAAAGGGTCCCAGTGTCCAAGGGAATTGGTTAGCAGAAAAATGGATGTAGGGGGTTGGGAATTTTGTTTGCAGGCAACAGGATCATGTTATTTAAGCATTCACATTGTTTTAACCTTCTTATTTCTATGGCTGTAATAATGAAAAGTTCAGAAATATAAATTTTATCTCATCTTCTTACTGTCTTCCACACTCCATTTTGTTTCCCTGTTTGTTTTCTACTTTTTCTTCCATATGTGCTGGTGGAGGTGAGATATCCATGGGTGAGCTCCAGGATCCCTTCCTTGTCAGTGTCCACCTCATTGCTGACCCCGGAGAGGGCAAGTTCTTGCAGCATGCTGCCGATGCTGTGCTGGCGTGGGTTCACCCTGAATTGCAGCTCTTCAGGGTCTCAGAGCGGGCCTCAGTCTCTCAGCGACCTTGGCCGAAGCGGCATCAAAACGGAAGCACAGCTTCAGCCTGCCAGCCAGCTCTGGCAGTCATCCTATTCCTCCAGGAGGCCTGCGGCGGTGATGAGCATATACTGATGCTTCATCGAGCTCTGCAGAGGCCGCCTTGGCGCTACCACCACACTGAAAAAGTCAGCAATGGCCGGCGGATGCTACCTCTGACCCCTTGCAGTCAGGACTTTTTCACTCTGTCTCCTGGCACGCCGCTCTGGGCCGTGCGGCAGGTCCACTATGGGAAGGAAATCGTGCGATTTACAGTCTATTGCCGCCATGAAAATTATGTTGACATGGTGCGGCTATACAAGCTGCTGCTTCAGCGGAGGGTAGCGCAAAAGAAGGATGACTTTTGCTTCTTTGTGGTGTACTCCAATCCTGATATGGAGATCCAGCTGTCCTTTAAGAGGCTCCCACGAGGCCACAGTCCTGTGGTGTTGGACTCAGCGGTAATGGAGGTGAGGGTCCGGGACGTTGGAGTACTGGTGCCCCTGCTGCCACACCCCTGCAGCCCAATCAGTGAGGTACGCTGGCAGACGGAGGACTACGATGGAAATAAGATCCTACTGCAGGTAAGAGGTTTTCGTTCTGTTGGTTTTTTTCTTTTTTTTTTTAAATATCTGTGCCTTTAAAAAAATCTCATTGCCTCATCCTAATACCTGCCCACATCAGCCTACATACCAACTTGGCTATCTCATATAGGCCATACTATTTAAGTTGCTTTAGCATGGCCACATTTGCTGCACATCTGCAAGCCACTTTGCAACCCATCTCCACTTCAGCTCTTTTGTGCTGTGTTGGCGATAATAAATGTTGTTTCTATTTGTTATGCCTCTTTTCCACTAGTACCTACTCGGCTCGAGTTGACGCGACTCGCCTCGCCTCGGTTTCGGTGGTTTTCCATTACAGGCTGTGGATGGCGAGATGAAACACAGTGTTTGTGTGTAGCCATTTCCCTCGTTGCCAGGTTTCAAAAATGGAAGGAGTTGCTCTAATGACTCATCCAGTGACGTCCATCCCTGGCCAATCAGTGACATGCAGTCCATTGACGTCACATTTTGGGATCACCTCGGATCGCTTGGAACCCCAACCAAGCAGGTACTAAAAAAGTACCTGGTACCAGGTACTACCACCTAATGGGAAACCCCTAAAGCCGAGCCGAGTAGGTACTAGTGGAAAAGGGCAATTAGTGATGCCTGCTGTGTTCTTTGCTGGAGTCTTGCTGCTGCTGAGTCCGTCTCCACTACATATGCATGCGGAAAGGTGGGGAGGTGTCATGCTGACAAATATAAATTCCTGCAGATGGAAACATTAGTCTTCTTTTGAATGTAGTGGCCCTGAAAAAATCATTGCATGGTGTGATTTTTAAGAGTAAAGAGTGTATGTGAAATGGTTTTTATACCTGCAGATATACCAAAAACTACACAAGTGATTTCATTTAAATCTGATGAAATAAAGAGTTTATAATTAGTTGTTTGGAACCAGCTGGTCTCATGTAAAGGCTTTATATTGTTGCTCAACTCTTGAAACATGATACTGAAGAGTGATTCAAGTCTTTCCTTCATGTAAGACTGTATGCTATTAAAAAGAGTAAAAAAAAAAAATTTAAAAAGATGAAAAAAAACCACAGAAAATGGACTGGGCTTGCAGTGTTTGTAATCTGTGTTTAATTGTGTAAAAGAAAAGCAGACAAGAGTGGCAGTTTCATAGGTGGAAGAAAAAGAAGACAAGTTCAAGCTGATTCTCAATCCAGAAATAACAAGCTCATATAGCTGGCAAAGACGCATTGTCATTTTAATGTAGATCCTTAATTTAATTCATCCATCTTTCCATACTGCTAGAAAAGCCTGTGTGTTTGAGTATAAATGCTCACATAAAGACTGACATGTACCAAACGGTCCTTGTTGGAAGTGTATCAGTTATCAGGGGATATGTGCCCAGGCGGTGGGAGATAAGTAGTGTTGAAAGTTCAAGCTGATTAAGCTGCAGTCCATTACTGGGATTGGAACAGCACTGAGAGAAACAATAAGCTAATAAATCATGACAATGGACCATATGCATGATGCTTAACTGCCACCTGGAATCAAGTCACGTGGACCTCCACATAGTAACATTTACTTTATATTACATTATATGTTTCTGTCTGAAAATTGGTGTACATCTGAATCTGAGTTGATCTATAAAAAAGTCTCACGTCAGCATCATTAACATGAAACTAGCCTGTATTAGCATAAAGACTGGGGGGGGGGGGCATTATATATGAAACTAGAGGCAAATTAAACACAGGCAAAATGATATGAAGGAAATAAATTATCTCTCAATACATCAAATTAGTTCTGTAAAAATACTCTTTGTACAAACATGCAGAGTCTGAGTCTTCTATTTAAAAAGCTCTTGTGCACAGTGTGCTAACATGTGCAGAATGTATATTTTGACAGGTTGATCTGGGTTAGTGCAAGTTGGGTGTTGCCAGTATCAAGTTGTGGCTATTTCCAAACAAGAAAACATTAGCCTCTTGGAAACCTGGAGCAACAGATGCAGCTGTAACATTTCAGGACATAAATATTCTGACATGTTAGAATAAAACTTAAACTCTGTCAAACTTAAGTCTGCCTGTTTTTTTTGAGGTGCTCAATGCTGTCTGCATAGTGGTTTTTGGTTGTCTTTAATCTTCTCTCTAATAAAAATCACCATATGCATGCAGTACTGTTCAAAAGTTTTGAAGCACCCCTCATGCCTTTATATATTACTAGGAAAATGGGAAATGGGTGCAACGATTTATTGAAATGTGTAAACAAAATTGGAAATACAGTATATAAAGCAACAACAGAGTTTGCGCACATACAGGAATAGTTCTCCAGGCTTCTTAAAGGACATTCAAAGCTCTTCTTTGGATGTTGGCTGCCTTTGGTTCTGTTCTCTGTCAAGATGATCCCATACTGCTTCAGTAATGTTGAGGTCCGGGCTCTGGGGAGGCCAATCCATGACTGATAGTGTTCCATTGTGGAGTTTTTTTCTATTCAGGTATGCTTTTATTGCATTGGCAGTATGTTTGGGATCATTAAAGTGCCTTGAGGTGACTGTTGGCCACTTCTTTTTGTCCTCCAAATGTCAGTTTCCTCAAATTCTTTACACACCAGTGCCAAGTTTTCAGCTCTTTGGGAATCCCCTTGCTGCAAAAAATTTTTTTTGGCAGGAGCATTTTTCATGGATTCAACTACAGAAATGGGAATAAATTGTGTTTTGTGACAAGCTGCTAGTAACAAAGTGGTTTATCCCTTGAGTTAGGTCCCTTTTTTTTTTATTTATTTTTTTAATTCTTGAATGATTCATAGGTCAGTGTTAAGTAGCTTAACAAAAAAGCTGCACCTGCACTCGCTGCCACCATACCACACGTTGTCATTATTCAGTGTCTCCAGTACTTATGGCTACTATGATAACTTCTGTACTTTTGATACCTTTAAAAAAATAAAATAAAAAAATAAAAAATACAATTTTGGCATCAGCTTGTCACCAAATTACAGTTTCTTGTGATTTTTATGCACACACCCTAATTCTAAGATTATTGAATGGACACTTCATAGCACAAAGTGCTCCTTAGAAGAGTCTTTTCCTTGTTTGTATGAAGTTAATATGTTTTATATTTGAAGTTTTTATTAAAGAAACACATTCTCCAGCTCAGTCATTAAATATTTGTATTGATTAACCAACCAAAAGTTTTCATAACCATCCAAACTTCAGAAATGCTCCAGCTGTCCAGAAAAAACAATTTTCAGAATGCTGCATGTCTGGAAAAGAAATCTTCCTTCCTTATAATCAAAGTGTATTTTCTTTAGGGTTTAAGGAACAGGAACATAAAATGGTAGCCTGTTTCATAATCTAGAGCATCGTCTCAGCACCACATTTTTGAAACCCACAGATACACTGCCACACACAAGCAAAATGCTCATCATGTGAGGAGTTAGGTTTATAAACTTAAATACAGTCCAAATGTGTTACTTTCCAGAGCATTGTTGAGGATTAGTGTCCCGTTGTCATGGTTTTGCCTTGCCGAGGTCAGATATCCAGCTGACCTGGCTTATCCTCAGATAACTAAAGCTTACAAGAGTAAGGGTCTGATAATCACCATGTCAACAACCTCATTACCCAGCACCCCCTGCTGTGTCTCTTCACCAGCATTGTGGCATTTTATCCTCACAGAAAACTGGACTCATGCTGTCATGTATTAATAGTAGACAGAGGGATGCAAGCTTTCACCCAAACACGCACAAAAAATAGTTTTAGTAAATAAGTGTGTGCAGCTGATCTACACATTGGGACTAGTTTGGCACAAGCATCAAACAAAGAATAAGCAACTGCTTGGAGATGTACATTTTTATTTAATTCTTAGAGCCTCGCGTCTCTCTGAAATGTCTCAGCAATGAGAGAATCACACCAAATGACTAAAGGCCCAACAATGAAGCTAATGTTACATTTTTATTGTATGCCCACACATCAGAAGTACATCAAAACTGTAATACTGAGGGAAAATGGAAATTGTGGAAGCTTTGAGACCAATGTGAACCTAATGAACACTGAATGAGTGTAGATTATTGTTTCTATGTCACCTTTTGTCCTATAGTGCAGTCTAAACTCTTTTATTGTCAGCATTCACTGATGGTACCCATCTCTCCATAAAGTTGTATAAACTTTAACTTGGTAGATTAACTGACAGAGAAATGTAGCTGGAAGAAGGGGAAAAAAAACTGCTATCTCTTTGTCTCAGTTGGTGCTTTAGTGAAGGAATAAATGGTCATAATGCAAGGAAAAGGTGACGCCACTGCTTAAGAGCAGAAGCAGAACAAGAAAGACAAAGAGAAGAGGAGTGAGAAAGATAAACAGGATGAAGTGAACTATAGAGCAGAGAGCAGGACAGAGACAAAGGGAAAGATGGTTTATAAAAGAGTCAGCTTTGAGACACTGAGCAGGGAGAGAAGAAAACACAGGGGGCTTTGTTACACTCTTCTTACACACACACACACACACACACACACACACACACACACTTACACTTACACTTACACACACTTACACACACTTACACACACTTACACACTTTGGCATAACACAATCTCAAAATCCTAAATACAATTCAACCATAACTCTTTAAAGTCGAGAATCATAAGTGGATTGCACCAGTAAAACTTTCAATGTAAAATCCTTCCTCAGTTCAAAGCAGTGATTTATTGATGCAATTCAATTGAGTAAAACTCCTAAAATGTTACAGCTAACAAAGTCTGTAGTTTTTAGTGCTAGAAAGCATTTACAATTCTCTCCAGTCTATAGGAAACAGCCATGCAAACAGCATGTCACTGTCAAGTATATATTACTTCCAAACATTACAGTTTCAGAGGTGCAAAATACATATGGTCATGTTTCCTAACTGCAATTTTTGTTTTACTGTACAAATAAATGCTGCCTATGTGCTTTGAAATGTGTAGTATTTTTGCAGTCTGTTTGCATTATAATTATGTTGAGTTATTTACTCAGTCAAATCTCATATCCAATTTATTTATTTTTTTTAAATAATTGGTATAAGGTTCTTTCATGAATCAAACATGACATCAAATTCACATTTTACCTCCTCACAAAATAGTATTTAACAAGTTGGAGTGCAGATTGTTGCACTCTTCTTACACTCGACCTTTTCTTTGTAAACATTACATCATCTTACATTATCTGTCACTTTGTTGAGTTATGGCTGCACACTAGTTTCACCTTACAGTCAGTAATTGTAAATATTTAGTAACAGTTAATGTTTGTGTCAGAACTAGTTTGAGCATTGTAATTTAGTGATGTGCAAAAGTCCAGTTTGCCTTTGCCATATGCATATTTTTTTTTTTTTTATAGTAAACTACAATATACATTCAGTCATCGGTTCTTAAGGACATCTATCCAAATGATATTTCATAACGCACTGCTGTGGATTACAATCAACAAGAATACCATAATACTGCACATATTATTTATATTAATATCTTTACCATACTAAATTTGAAAATTTTAATGTGAATTTCCTAAAATTTAAAAGAACAGTTGCCAATTATTTGTTTATTTTGACCAGTTTATCATAATCATTATAGTCATTACAATTATATGATGCATATTGTGTTTTTATGTATAAAGAGTAACACTGCCATAAACTTGAATCCTTAAAAAAATCTATTAATCTATTTTTTAAAAATCCTTCAAATTATGAATTAACAGTCATTGTCTGTCAACTCATAAATAACTGATCATTTCAGTCCAGTTCAGGACTAACATAGACTAAGATACACTCACTGGTCACTTTATTAGGTACGTCTTGCTAGTACCAGATTGGACTCCCTTTTGTCTTCAGAACTGTCTTAATTCTTGTGGCACAGATTCAATAAGGTGCTGGAGAGATTTTGATCCATATTGACATGACACCATCACACAGTTGCTGCAGATTTGTCAGCTGCACATCTATGATGCAAATCTCCTGATCCACCACATCCCAAAGGATCTCAGTCAGATTGAGATCTGGTGACTGTGGAGGCCATTTGAGTACAGTGAATTCATTTCATGTTCAAGAAACCAGTTTGAGATGATTTAAGCTTTGTGACATGGTGTGTTATCCTGCTGGAAGCGGCCATCACAAGATGAGTTAAAGGGATGGACATGGTCAGCAACAATACTCGGGTAGGCTGTGGTGTTTAAACAATGCTCACTTGATACAAAAAGTCCCAAAGTGTGCCAAGAAAATAATCCCCACACTATTACACCACCACCTCCAACCTGAACTATTGATACACCGCAGGATGGAGGATCTTTTAGGAGTCTCGTTTAGTGTGGTCTTCTGCTGCTGTAGACCAGTTACTGTTGTCTTCCTATCAGCTTGAAGCAGTCTGGCCATTTTCCTCTGACCTCTGGCATCAACAAGGCTTTTTTGCCAAGAGGACTGCTGCTCACTGGATGTTTTTTCATTTTCAGACTGTTCTCTGTAAACTCTAGAGGTGGTTGTGTGGGAAATTCTCAGTAGATCACAAGTTTCTGAAATACTTGGACTTGCCAAAGTCACTTAAATCACCTTTCTGATGGTCTATTTGAACTTCAACAAGTTGCTTCCGGCATGCCTACATGTCTGAATGCATTGAGTTGCTGTCATGTGATTGGCTGATTAGATATTTGTGATAACAAGCAGTTGAATAGGTATACCTAATAAAGTGGCCAGTGAGTGTATATGTACTGTGTAAGTATTGGATTCAAACCATCACTATCAGACAGAATATTTATTCATGTTAGAAATAGAGACTTAGTGATTTCCTGTACAGACTGTAGTTTGTTGTGAGGAAGTGGTAAATCACTTTCAACTTCATCATATTTATTGTTCAACATATGGAAATCTGCAGACTCCCCTCAATCCCTGTGCTATTTCAGAAAATTGTCTTGGAGCTGCTGTATGGAAAGTTATTGCTTCTGCCTGTATTGTCTCATTGGAAAGCCGGATGACGGAGCTGACAGGAGAACAGAAACATGGAGAAGCTATCAGCAGAGAGGGAAGAACCGACCTGTGGATTTCAATATATACAGAGGAGGAAATCATAGCTGAGAACCTGAACAGACAGAGTAATGAAATGAATACTGCTGCAGCTGCCTTACATGTTTAAGACAACAACATTTATGTCAGAACAGGGGAATGTTGCTTCATGTGTTTCCTGCTTCGTGGATTATTACCTTTTAGATTTGTAATATTTTACAGATTTTTCTGAACAGCACTCTCTGATTTTAAGATGCTTTGTTCCATGAATGGAGATATGTACACATGGGGCTCCTCTGGATGCTGATGACTTCTCCAGCTGTTGATGTGATTCACAAAGTGGCCAGGCTGAGAACAAGGGGTGTGGCGGGAGGGCTTTTGGAAACCCCGGGGTTCCCTTGTACTTCTTCCTCCATCACTTTGCTGCCTGTATGTCGTGTGAAGAGTGTCTCATTGCATGGGAGCCCCCTACAGAGGGAGGTTAATGGTCTTGAACCCACATGTACCATGTCAACAAATATATCACCACATGTATAGAGCATACAGACAGGGTCTGGTAGGTAGGTACAAGTAGTAATAGGTAAAAGGAAGCCGTTCATATGCTATAACTTGTTTTGCTCAGTCACCTATCCCACATGGTGATATGACCCTTGACCCAAAATTTAATTTTTGAATCTGTATTTTTACTGGTTTTCTTTCCCTCCTGCTCAGGTCCAGGGTGCATACTGCAAACACAGACATGATCCCTGCTACATATCATCCACTGTCACTGAATCAGCCTCAGCTCCATCCACATTCACCCGCAGCGCCACCTCTCACAAGAACCGCCGTTACTATCAACGGGTGACATCCCGCCCCAGAGTTCACCCGACCTCCTACTACTCCATCCCTCTGGCATGTGAGGAACCAGAGGAGCAGGAGCAGTGGTCAGACCAGCACCATCCTGACAGCTGGAAGTCCCAGTGGAGGGGCCATCGATCCGGATCCCTCTTCTCTCTACCGAACCTGGGCTCAGCCAGCTCCCGCTCTGCCTGTTCCTCTCCGGGGCCTTGTCCCAGCCCCCATTACAGGAGCCACTCCCTTCACCAGAGTTCTTCGCTCATCCCGCCCTTCCGGCTCAATGTGGATGCTCTAATTGGGGCAGAGGAGACAGATGTGGACACGGGGAACAAAGTAAATCCAGGTAGCAGTGTGGACCTCACAGTTGTGTCTGCATACGTCAAGTCAAGCCTCCCACAGACTCCTCGGCCATTATCGGCCCCACCAGAAGACATCGGACCTCGTCTCTCTCCTGTCATCCCAAAGGGCGTCTATAAATCAGCCACATTGGGCTGGACTCCAAACAGCTTCTCCATCAAAAGCTCTCAATCTGCCTTGCAGTTGTCATGTCCCCAAAGTACCAGTGCGAACACACTGTCCTCAGCTTCAGTAAACGAGTCAGACAGTTGCAGCATAATTAGTGGTCCAGTTGAAGAGAAGGACACTACAGAAGAAGAACAAGAATTCTACATCTGATCTTTTGCTAAAGGCCGAGAGGACTCAACTCTGGCCAGTATTGTCAAACCTTCGTGCTGAGACAATCAACATAGTTCTACTCTGCCTCCTGGTGTTTGTTAGTAAAACAACAACAAACTGAAGCACAGCACGTCTATGTTCTGAAGTATTTTTTTGCATGTATATATAAGCTCTGTAAATGCTATTTCACATGTAATTTCACACATTTAATGGAGCAGTCACATCTGTGTACAGAAACACTTTAATAAAATTTCATTTTTTCCCCTTTCAAATGTGCTGCTTGCCACTACATTAAGGTTGGGGTAGGTGTCATGTTTTCTACATCACTGGACCTAACCAAGTAGTTTTGTTGTGTAGACGTAACCAAATGGCAACAGAAAAGTAATATAATATAAGGGAAAAGAAGGCTCTTGCCACTAATGCGTTCACCTGGGAGTGTAGGGTTTTAATCCTGTGTGAAGCCAGACCTTTTTTGACCATTAATCTGCCTGTTTGTCTGGTCTGATGGCTTTAAAATGGGAAGACTGTCCACGTACAAATACTAGCAAGCTGCACAGGAAAATGTCTAGCGCTTTAGCTTTGAGATGTCCCATAAGCTAGCTAAAAACGGTTTGGTGCAGGTAGTGTTAAACAGCTGCCTGCTGCTGTTGAAAACAAGGCGGATGAGAATAATACAAACTGAAAACCACACTAAAAATACTGAAAAGTACAGAGGTCTTCAAACTTGATGGATATTTTAGTTGGTGGATAACATATAATATAAAGATATCACAGGAGAAGATGGCAGAAGCGACTAAAAGTTAGGCTAAAGAAGTAAATACAGTTATATGGACTTAAATGGTTAAAGAGATGTAGCCATAAATTAGTTTCAGAAGTATCAGGGGGCAAGCAATCCTTCAAATAGTCTAAGAAAAATGCTTTAAATTCCTTCCACATTTTAAGATGCACAGACTCAGGATCCTGTCAATGTTTTTATTTTCATTAGTACTTTAAGGCCCCATTCATTCCGTTTTATTTATTAAATTTTTTTTGTAGCCCGTATTTTAGTGGTTAAAAACCTTAAATGAACCTTAATTTGAACATAAAGAGTAAGGGTAAATGTGTTCAGTTGTGTGGTG
>VUQS01033827.1:0-11494 GCA_015108495.1 Heterochromis multidens
CGGAATATTCTTTGGGAGGTGCTTCGAGAGTATGGGGTGTCTGGCTCGTTACTATGGGCCATTCAGTCTTTATTCAACCATTGCAAGAGCTTGGTCCGCATTGCCGGCAATAAGTCGGACTTGTTCTCGGTGGGTGTTGGACTCCGCCAGGGCTGCCCTTTGTCACCGATTCTGTTCATAATTTTTATGGATAGAATTTCTAGGCGTAGCCAAGTGGTGGAGGGTTTCCAGTTTGGTGGCCTCAGAATCTCATCTCTGCTTTTCGCGGATGATGTGGTTCTATTGGCTTCATCACCTGGTGGCCTCCAGCTCACACTGGAGCAGTTCGCAGCCGAGTGTGAAACAGAGGGGATGAGAATTAGCACCTCCAACTCTGAGGTCATGGTCCTCAGCCAGAAAAGGGTGGAGTGCCCACTCCGGGTCAGGGACGAGTCGCTGCCCCGAGTTCAAGTATCTCGGGGTCTTGTTCACGAGTGAGGGGAGAGGGGAGCGGGAAATTGACAGACGGATCGGGAGAGATTATATCTCTCGGCTGGCCTGGGAACGCCTCGGTGTTCCCCCGGATAAGCTAGAGGAGGTAGCCGGGGTGAGGGAGGTCTGGGCTTCTTTGCTTAGGCTGCTGCCCCCGCGACCCGGCCCCGGATAAGCGGAAGAAAATGGATGGATGGATGGACAGCTGAAGTGATGTGGACATCTAATTGGGATGCTCCAGGCCATCTTCCTGTAGTAGGCACACCCAATTGAGACAGTAACC
This sequence comes from Heterochromis multidens, assembly GCA_015108495.1. Taxonomy (NCBI): domain Eukaryota; kingdom Metazoa; phylum Chordata; class Actinopteri; order Cichliformes; family Cichlidae; genus Heterochromis; species Heterochromis multidens. The sequence continues at coordinate 755 of VUQS01033827.1, forward strand.
AAGTAGAGCCTGAACACACTGGTGGAAATCTAAATGAATCGGGCCCAGAAATGACTTGAAATAACCTAGAGGAAGCTAAAGGACACAGAGGTGTCATAATTGGTTTGGTTTGCATAGCTTGATACCACAAAACTCTTACTTCAAATCTGTGTCAGAGAAAGGATAAATAGATGTGGGGTTTCACATCGAAATCAAGAACAGTGACATTGTAAAAGACATACAAATGATCCTCCAAAGTAATCACATATGAGCAGCAACTTGGAATATTTGTTGCAGTACCTTTATATTCTGTCCCTACACAGGGTGATGGGGTTCTAATAATTTCTGGACATAAGTAATACATCAGTAAAATGGATATGATTATTAACAGTAATGGATGAGGCCTATTTACATATCAATCAAATAAACTATTACATGACAACAGGCCCTAAAGTCATTTAATAATAACTTTTACTGTAGGAATACCTTTTAGTTGAAGTGAATCAAGGGGGGCTTCACAGTTGTGATGTTGTTCCGGGTCCTCTTGGCTCCTTAATTCTTGCTTTAAATGTTGTTGATTTGATGCAGCACACCCAGCAGCAGTCCTGTTTACTGAAGCCAGAGATCAGAGATTCCCACTATGCATTTGTCGTTAATTGGCAGCAAATGGCCATAAGGATGATCAAAGAAATGTCTGTAGACATTTACACACTGTCCAGGCCTTTGAAGACAGAAGCTATGAGCCTGGAACAGCACACTGGAAACTCAAGGACTTCATATCAAATCAAGGACTTAATATCAAGATCATAGTTGAGGGCAACTGAAGACTCAGGTGATAATGCTCTATGGATTATTCAAACTGAGAAATGTGATTTTTAGCATGTCAGGTGCCATCTGATTGTAGTTCATTGGTACAGGACAGACATGAAAGCAAATTTGTTGATCTGTGGTTTTAAATATTACAAAGATCATTGTGTAGGATTAAGTGGGACTTTCTAACAAAAATGGAATATAGTATACATGTCTTAATTCGTGTATAATTACCTGTAACAGGGAATTATCATGTTTTCATTGCTTAGAGTTAGTCCTTTTATATATATGATACTAAGCTGGTCCTTTTTCTTGGGGCTTATATAAGCCTAGAGCAGACAAATCAAAAACAGGCTCTAGAAAGTGCTTTTTTTTATTTAACCAACTTTAGTCACTATAAACTGTTATGTGGATGGATAAGCTCTGGTTCTGGCTGCTTGATACAAAGACTGCAGGTAGAGGAATAGGCAGAAGAAAGACTGCACACTGATCTGAGCTCAGTTTTTGTTAGTTGGCAGCAAGATATCAAGCCTTGAAAGTCAAGAAAACACTGTGTGGATTTTATTCGATTTCATTAGTGTCTCTGGGTAAATAAAACTCAAGAGCAACTGTTTTATATTTGAAATGAATATCTGTACGTATCTGAAAAGCATCTGACATGGATAGTCCACATATCACATATAGTGTATTGAATATATTTATTTTTAAAAACACAGACAATGATGATTTCTTTGCAGCACGTTTGTTATTCTAATTTATTTTCACCTGTACTAAAAACATGCTGTGTTTTAGTCTTTTTGTATTAGCCAAAGAAAAGAAATGAATTTATAAAATATAAAAGAGATAAACTATGTGCACTTTATACAGCATTATTTCCAATGAAATGGCATCAGTGTTGCTCACTTGTTGAACAGAGAAGAAATTTAATCTCTTAAATTTACTTACGCCACCAAGTGACCTGAAACCCATCTAGGATTAGGGTTAGGTTAACTTCAAGCCCTTTTTATAGAATTTTTGTCTATTTGGAATGACCAAATGGAAAAGCTTTTAACAGAACAGCTGTAATGCTAAAATGTATGTGACTTCTTTTGGAATGTAACATCTTCTGGCTTCAGAAAATTTACCTTTTTACCCCTCAGCCATAAAAGGCTGATGGGGTATTGTCGTCACCCTGCCGGGAGGGCAGGCAGCATGGACACCCAACCTTGTGAACACAATAACTCGAGAATGAGGCGGCTTAGGATTTTCAAATTGATACCATAGGTGCATCTCCTAAAAATCTTGGACAGAGGTCAAGTTTTCTGAAAATCTTGTGAACACAATAACTCAAGAAGGAAGTCACCTAGGATTTTCAAATTTATACCACTACTAGGAGGCTGAGGTGGCCACTGGTGGCCATAAGTATTTTTAACATGTGGATTCAAAAACCCCAACCCTAACCCTAGCGTAGACTGGTCTCAGATGACCAGGTGGGTGTTAAGAGGTTAGGTTTCAGGATAAATTCTGAGAAGTGCTTTGATGTGATATAACTACAACATTCTAAATTATCTATCTGGGCCCAGGACGCTCCTGCAAAAGACATTCTTAATCTCAAGAGTATCACTTCCTGGTTAAATTAAAGTTAATAACGAATAATCCCATGTAATGAGTCACTGACAAAAAATATTTTAGAAGAGATGCAGTCATTTAACCAACCTGGCCCACACACCCCACACTGGTGCCATTGTTGCCAACATTAATCTGTCAAAAATGTAAGAACTTCTCTACACAATGGTTAAAGTGAGTGTTTTTATTTATTTATTTATTTATTTTTGAGTAAAATAAACCAAAGTGAAAGAAGCAGAACTAACTAATTTTATTTGCATTAAAACAAATATGCAAAAGGATGGTGTATAAATGTAGGGTACACAGACTGATTTATTTTTGCAGTCTACAAGCTCGGCATGTGGTGCACTGGGGGACTAAAGATCCACTCTGCGAGACACATGCTGCTCCTGCTGAATCTGTCAGCCAGTGGCATCCATGTGGCTGCAGCCCGCCTCTGCTGAGACAGCAATCTGCCCAACAAAAGTCTTATCAACAAGCACAAACAACAGTCTGACCTCCCCAACACCCTGAAAACTCAACGGAACAGACACACTCCATTCACTGTCTGTTTCTGCCTATAGGCCTGCTTTCAATCACATTCAGAAAAAGGGGAATGATGAATCAACACGCAAACTTAACACAGTGTATGATTACTCCAGCATCTTTTAGAACATCCATGGATTTACTTTCTATGCTTTAAATAACTTCTTCAAAGTGGGGGCAATTCTAGGATCAAATCTTTAGGGGGGCTTAGCCCCCAATCTTAATGTCATGCATTACAGTGCCTTGCAATTAATATTAATGGAATATGCTGCTTGCAAACATATTCAATGCTTTTGGCCTTTGAAAACCTCAATTCAACTGGGTACGCATTACAATGTTACCTTCAAAAGCAATCTAATTAGCTGGATGATCTACTATAGTGTCTAGGAATGATTCAGAATGAATAATCACAGTTTTCAATGTGATACAACAGTTTTAGGGTGGACACTTTAGTTATGAAGCCTGAGGCAAAAGCTCAGTCGTGTTGACCAGAATTTTCCAAAGTAAGTTAAAGAATTATTTGTGACAAAGCAGATAAGAAAGAAACATGCACAGTGTTGTGTCAGTCTCTTTAAGCAATTAAATTAGCATTATTCAGTACAGACATAAAAAAAAAAATCTCACTGTCACTCCATACACCTGGACAAAAAGCAAACTAGTAAAGGAGTTGCTTTTACATTAAAGTTTTCAAATTCATATAAACCCTGCCTTTATTGTGCAGAATCAACACAGGGTATCAGGTAGCCAAATCCAAGAATGAAGAATAGATTTGTAGTCTGTCACATCAATGTAGTGGCAGCCATTCTGTTCAAGCATGTTTAGAATGATATAAATCCTGTTAAATGCTACCATTCATATCAATTAATATGCAATATGTTGTTTCATCACTGAATGTGGGTAAAACAGAAGATACCTTGGCTTTATAACTTTTGTTTTTATAACTTTGACTACATGTCCACTCTTACCTGTTTCCTTTTGCTGTCTTGATCCAGCTTTCTCCTCTCTATCCTCCCCTCTCAATCTTCATGCTGTCACCAAAAGGTAAATGTAAACAGTAAAACAGAATTTACAACCCAATACAAGGCTGATTTACATCACTTTATAACAATATGGTAATTGAATATGGGCTGCTGCCTGCCATTGACAGGTAGCATCCCTCTGACTTGCTCTCTGGAGCGCTGCTGTACTGTAAAACAATGAAGGCCAATTCAACCAGAATAGGAATTGGAAACTATAACAAACTAATATAATAAAGTACATCAGTTCCTTGACTGGCAACTAGTGTTGTGACAGCAGACTGATATCTCAGAATACTCTCCAGCCTACATTAGCTAACATTTTTGATGCTATTTAGTATTATTATTCTTATACAGCACTTTTCAACTCTATTTTCAGTACTCATAGTGTTTGATGTCTTATTTACACAAGCACTTTTTGTCTATTTCTAGATACTTTCTATCTAACATTCACACTCTGATGAACACACAGGAGCAACTCAGGGTTCAGTGTCTTGCCCAAGGATACTTTGGCATGCAGACTGGAGCAGCCAGGGATTGAACCACCAACCTTCTAATTTGCAGATGACCTGCTCCTTCTCCTGAGCCACAGCCATACAATAGCAATACCCTGCATTATCAGAACAATTTGCACACTTGTTAATGTTTCAGGTAAAGATGATTTGTGTCATGAAATGACCTTTTCATCTTCTTTCAGTCACAGCAACACAAGTCTTATTTATTAAAGACAAGCCACGCTGTTGAAGCATGTAACGCCTCTATGTGAATGCACTGTAACATCATGACATCAAGAACACTGGACATTTAAACTTGTTTTCATTCGTCTCCAATAGACAAGTAGGCAAAATATAACATTATTAGACAATGTTAGAAATTATACTAAAATACATTATTATTACTACTATTACTATAGTTATTTTTAGGAGTGCTTGAGCACCCCCCAGAAAAGGTCTAAACTTATCAATGCTTCAAAGCCCTCAATCACTAAATGAAACATGGAATCATACTCTTTAACCTGCTGTTTGGAAGGAAGGTTCAGAAGGAGGCTGTGCACTGTAAATGAAAAATAAAATATGGAGTAGGTGTTTAGCCTGAGGATGGGCTGCAGGAATGCAGCCGTGCCCACTCTTTACATGAAAGTGCTTTTTCCTCTCACTAATGAGAAACACCAATAGCAGTGCTGGAATGTGGTGGGCTACTATTGCTTCCAGCTGATACTCAAGCACATGAACATTTTCACAGGATAGATTTAGCATGTATATCTGTAATAGATGGTTGTAGCGTCTATTCCGGACGTGCATGCTTTCCACTCACATGGAAAGTTTATTTTCTTTGATGTTCAGAGGCAGCTTGTTAAACTAAATTTGTGGTTTATTACACCCTGGCTTCAAGTCTTCCAGTTTTTAAACTCACCTTTCTCTTACAAGTAAGCTGACCAACCTGCAGGTGTGTTTTAAAGAGAATTCTAGTTTATCACATCTTGGGTATTAATTTTGTAGTTTGGGTCTGTTTGTATTTAATACGGTGATCATGAGATATTGTCAAAACAAGAAAGAAGGAAAACAAGGGCTAACCCTGGCCATGTCATACCTCTTTGCTGTCTCACTTTATTGATCAAATTGTCAGATCTGAGCAATTAACTTGAAAGCAGAATGATGGTTAAACCTGACACAGTCCTTCTGAATGACAGTTAAGTTTACAAGTCGGAGGGGGAGCCTTTGGGAAAAGCTTGACATTTCATCAAAACACAGGGTCTCCTAGGGTAGAAAGGATGGTAGTTCTTATTTTGCTGGTTCTTGTGCTGCTACCTCTAGCTTAAAGAGGCTGCAGAGCAGAGTATTACCATTGCAGACTCTAGTGCAACATGGTGGGGTTGGACTGGCATTTATACAGTACTTTTCCAGTCTTATTGACCACTCAAAGCACTTTAAATTACTAGCCAATCATACAGTGCTTCATTTTATACACTTAGTGTATAAACCTATTGTTAGACTAAGATTCTGGAAAGAGTGCCTACAAAGGGAACTTCAGGTGCGAGTGTTTTAAAACTTCAGGTAAATATGCAAGCAAGAGCACACCTGATCCAGACAAGAACTGATCCAGACCAGCTTGGTTACTGAGAGTTATTTTCATATCCATATTACTGATCGTGTGCATTCCCAATTTTATAAGAGCTAAACTTGTGATTTTAAGTGGGGAAATAAGTGACAGCATCATTAATGGCACCCACAGCTGTTATAAGGGACCTACATGAACATTTGGGCATGTCCTCACACTTGTTATACTAGCTAGCTTTAGTTAACTAAACAGGAAAAAAACACACAAATCTGTCATATGATGTTATGTTGGACTATTGTATAAAATGTCTATTGCGTACCTGAGTGTCAGTAAAATGTCAGCAACACTGACTTGGATGTGACAAAGATACAAAATCCAGATGCATTACTAAGTTAAAGCTGGATAACCACCCCTGTCATGTATGACAAAGCCATTACATGATTTTGTGTTGGCTAAAATCAAAGCTGTTTGGCATTATACATAATAACATAAACTACATTAGCTTTTGAAGTAATTTGGCAAGTTAACAAACTGGCATTTCCACCTGATTTTGCTAGCATTAATGTTGGCAAGCAAATAAGGCATAAAAAATGCTACAAAGAGTGTATTTAATCTGACATAACATTAAGCTGTTATTTGTTAAATATAAAGAATGAGGTCATTTAATGACACTGGCCATGGTGTACACTGACAAATGTGGTGAGAGCAGCCTTGGTTTTAAACATGACTCTGTGTGAGTATTCAGACACTGCCTGTTAACTGGTTAATCATGAGTAAACAACCACAGAAGGGAGATAGAGTCAAAAGATGAAAACTTGTATTTATTATCTGATCTCCCCCATCTACCAAACAACCCCTGCCCTGTTCAGACACATGATATATGCAAATAATAAAACCTGCCATGTGGAACATGAAGTCACTGCCAGTGAAGTCACCTCTAGTGATAAGATAGGTTTGGTGTTTTACATGCAGGGTGCCTGAATTGCCATCTGTGCGGGTACAAAGGCACACCCAAAACAGAAGGAGATATTCCCTGAACTCTCCCAGCCAGGGCGGGGGACCTGAGTAGAGGAAGAAACAAAACGACAGGATCAGGAACCAGGGCCAGATCCACAGTGGGGAGTGGAGACCTGCAATTATACAAGCCAGCGGAAGCAGCTACCTCTCCCCTGTCACACAAAACTCAGCCATGAAAAGATCACATTTCCGCATCTTTTGTGCGGGCCTGAGTGTATGGTTCTTATATCTTTTGTATAGGAAGCACATGGACAAATCTCCAGTCTTAGCAACCAAGTTGAGTCAGGTACAATACATAATAGCATTTTTGTGATAGCATGAGAAAAGCAGTTTTTGCTTGGTAAGATTAAGAACCTCTTTCTCCCTATGCCCTTGTCCCATTCAGTCAGGTCAGTGGGATCCTCCCTGGTGTTTTGTGCAATGCCATTCACAGTGCTCCATCACTCAGTACCTCAGACTCTTTCCCCAATTCTCATTGCTGTCCAAATACCCTCTGGAATTCCTTAGCTGTGTTTGAAAGTGTAGCTTCTGGGCTGTAACAGAAAAAAAACAAAATACAAACTCATACAAAAACAGACTCATTTTTGTTAATATTGTGAAAGCATGCAACAAAACCTTACCAACCTTAGATCTAAAATTTATATTCTTGTGAAACCAATTTGCATCAGAAACTATGCTTTGTGGGAGACATAATGCCTTCCAGTTCCAGCTCCCTTATTCACAAGGGATCACCACAGCAGGTGGAACTACATGTTTGATTTGGCAGGTTTTTACACCAGGTACCTTTCCTGACACAACCGCAAAGGGAATTGTGTCTTCGCCTGGTCTTGAACCAGGGACCTTTCACATGTTGGGCAAATATGTAAACTACCACACTATGGAGCCACTTATGTTAGGAAAACAGGGAAGCATTAATATTCAGTTTTGGGCAATGCAACATGTTAAGAAAATGTTTTTTATCATCACTACTTCCAACTGATTTCTATTACTACAGTGATTAATGTTTATGTAGACAGTATAGACATTCCAAAGAACCTTGGTTAAATACTTCTTAGAAGAAGGTGGCCTTGGATAAGTCATGAAAATGCCTGAAAATTTAACCACATAAAATTTCATAGCATAAACATGTTCTCCTGTTATGTTTGATGACAGGAGAACATCATTTGTCTAATTTATCTAATAGAATGGTGGCTAAACCTGATTGGAAAAGAGAGAAAGAAGGTTTTTCTGAGTGCTAGTACAACTTTATGACTGAGGAGGCAGCACTAGCCTTCCAGAACTGTTACAAATCACTGTTGAGCAACTGATTTGAAAGAAAAGGAAGGCTTAAGAAGTATTTCCAGCGTATTAGGTTTTTCCTGCATATGAAGACTTCCATTAAGTGAGGTAAAGTTGACTTATTTCCTTACTTCCTTATTCGTAAACCAATTGGACTTACACACGCAGTCCCCCCTCACCAAGGGCCAATTTGGAGCCAGAAAAAAACTGCATATGGTTTGATGTTATAAAAGTATATTTTAATGACACCATTTGAGATTCCCAACCTGAAACACAAACACTAGTGAATACTGGGTGTTCTTCTAAAAACAACATGTTACTCATCCCTACACACTGCAAAGTGTAGATGCCAGACAATCTGTATTTACTAAAGCAAACTGTAAATATACCATAAGGCCGTTCATGTACTATTACAACTGAAATGGCAGTTAATGAAGATAACAGCAGGGTGATTCGGCCTGGGGACATGAAATCTAAATAAACGGAATGGAATGGGCTGTTTGCACTAAAAACACGTTTTTTTGGTGGTGATGAAACAGCAGTGTGCTTAATAAACACAATACAGAGTCAGCATCAGTGTAGTGTTTGATATCTAAGGATTAAGGATATGGGTACCTCATATTTCAACTGTTTATCTAGTTTGTTTGTTCAGTATATATATTTGCATGGTGGCAACAGTGATGTTTACTGTCAGAGAAATAGCCCAAATACGCTTTATATGTTATTTCTCTGTGATTACTACAAGTCCCCAGAAGGACTTTAAGCAGAACCAGTAGCAAGAATGTTCACCTCATCATGTTGGATTAACGATGGCCGTAAAACTTAAATGTCCCGTAAGTAGAGCTTACTTAAAACACAGCTTGGTATTTTGTTGCTTCACATTCTGTTGCATCAGTGGAGCTTCTCAGACCTTCTCAGACCTTCTCAGACCTGGACCTTTTTCACAATTCATTACACCCTGTTTGACTGATGGATGCAGCTGCATAGCAGACTGTCTCTTGGTTATCAGATGCCCAATGTAAATAAAAAGAACAAACAACAGAAATGACCTGTGTGGGGAAAAAAAAAAAAAAAGGTGGAATTTTACCAATCCAAGGACCTCAAAACTGACAGTGAAATGCCAATTTTCTTGCTATCACATGCAAAAATGTCTTTTGTGAAATGGCAGACTATCAGTAAAGTACAGTATATCTTATTTCATAAATAGCATTCTGTTATTTATAGAGATGCATTGTGAATTTCTGAGCTAATACCAATATCAATGTTTAAAACAACAATTTGGCCAATACCAATATATCTTCTGTCTTTTTATTTTTATTTCATTTTTTTTTGTTTTATTTCATTCCACCTTTTTCCAGGATAAGAAATCTTTATCAGATCAATTCAATTCAATTCAATTCAGTTTTATTTATATAGCGCCAAATCACAACAAAAGTCGCCTCAGGGCGCTTTATATCAGACCTTTACAATAATCAGATCAGATCCTGTCTGAAGCCATCTTTCTTAGAGCAGTTTCTGTTGCACTTTGTCACATTATGCTTTTATCATACATCAATTTTCCACCTCTACCAAGTTTTCTTTTTAATTTTCAGGATTTCTTTGCAGTGTTGTTCTTGAAAATGCACATAAAAACAGGTGGATGGAAATGTACATAATGTGGATTTGGAGAGTGTGATCATCTGCTGTCAGTGATTAGTGCCCACCATTTTAGTACAGTCACTGTACAGTGACATCCAGGTGTCTCAACTCACTGAGCTTGAGAAGCAGCTCAACAGCAGCATAGCTCCTTTCTATCTGAAACTCTATATCCTCTAATTAGCACAACAATAAATCATTCACCATCTGCCTCCTTTGAAACCACAACACCTGCAAGTCCAGCTCTAAAAAACATATTAATTGCTCTGAAACTCTGAATCACAACAGTTGTGTCCACATGAATAAGAATGAGAGCAAAACCACTTTGGAGAAAACCATCAAATGTACACATACTTCCAACATTTTGTAATAGTAAGTGAAAAATCAGCTGAACTGCTGCTGGAGACTGTAACTGTGGCCTGGGAGAGGCTAATGTTGTTATTGTGGTCAGTCTCTTTCAGAGGCCATTATCTGAAGATCCACGCTAACATTCTGTTAACGCAAGAAACTTCTGTAGTTAAAGTGTCACGAGGATACACAATAAGATGTCTCAAGTCAAAAGTTGACAGATGTTAAACTTTTTATTATTTTCAGATTAAAAACACCATATTTAGAGCTACAGTGAATGTGTAAAGTGCTTAGATAACTAGCAAGATTGTAAGCTGAGGCTGGTCTGCTTGGTATTCAGCCGAGTCTGACTTTGGTTAGTTTTTTGGAGGATGTTTTTTTTTTTTTTGCTTGATTTTTTTTTTTTTTTTGTTTTTTTTTGTTTTTTTTAATTAAATTGTTTTTTTTTTTTTGTTGTTGTTGTTTTTTG
>VUQS01033831.1:0-13874 GCA_015108495.1 Heterochromis multidens
GATAACTAAATTAGATTTTGATCCACCATGCAATACCATCTGGAAAGCATCTGATTGGCAGCAGCTTCATTTTTCAGCATGACAGTGATCCCAAACACACTGCCAATGCAGTAAAATCATACCTGGATAGAAAAACACACAGTTGAACACCATCAGTCATGGATTGGCCTCCCCAGAGCCCGGACCTCAACATTATTGAAGCAGTGTGGGATCATCCTGACAGAGAACAGAACAAAAGGTGGAAACATCCAAAGAAGAGCTTTGAATGTCCTTCAAGAAGCCTGGAGAACTATTCCTGAAGACTACTTAAAGAAATTACAAGAAAGCTACCTAAGAGAGTTCAGGCTGTGTTGGAGAATAAAGGTGGTCATACCAAATATTGACCTTCAAGCTTGTTAGTATTATATAAACTCTGTTTTTGCCTTATATACTGTATTTCCATGTATGTTTGCACGTTTTAATAAATGGCTGCAGCTGTTTCCCATTTTCCTGTGAAATATAAAGAAATGTGGGCTGGGTCAAGACTTTTACACAGTACTGTACATAGTCCTGACCAGAAGTACGTGGACATGTCCAGTCAGTCAGTATTTTAGTGCCAGTATTATACTTTATTGACACTGCAGGTGACTGGTGTGTCCTCGGGTGTGTGTGCTCAGGTGTGAGCTGTGAGGCCAGTACCTCCATGATGCGGCGCAGGTGCGATGACGATACCCCTGGTGTCCACCTTGGGGGAGTTCTGTCCATACTTCCCATCATCACTGCTCATCATGTGGACAGTGTTTCCTCGTCCGTCCAACACCGTGGCATTCACCGTGGCGCTCACAGACTCTTCAACCACCATGTTCCTGTCAGAGCGTGCTGCCGACACAGAGCGGGCCTGCACCAGGACCAGGACCTGGATGAGGACCAGGACCGGCTGGACAGGGAGATGGGTCCACATCCTCACGTCGTTGCCTGGTCACATCCAATCTGTGAGAAAGAAAGTTTGTGAGACCAACAGCAGAGTCGTCCTTTAAAACTGTAAAACTTCCTCAGTGTTTTCTCAGCTTTTAGGACCTGTTCTCAACATTTATAACCTTCTTTCATGTCTGTGACCATGAAAATGACCATGTCTCTCACCTGTCACTGAAAGTCTTCTGCGAGATGTTGTTTCCCTGTATAGCCTCCAGATGTTGGTCTCTGTATGTCTTCAAGATAATCTTTGTTTACATTAATCCTCCAGATGCTGTTTCCCTGTTTATCCTCCGGATGTCTGTCTGTTATTCTTCCAGGTATTTCATCCTTGTATGTCCTCCAGATGATCCTTTGTCTCCAGATGTGAGCTCCTGTACATTAATCCCTGGGCTCAGCCTGGCAGGTGCAGCTCGGACAGTGTGAGGACATCTGGACCGAGCATGGAGCATCACCACCAGGCCAACATCTGGTCGTTGAGTCCCGGAGCTGCGCGCTGGTTAAAGCACGGATTATAATTCAGAGGTCTGTTAGAGAGCAGCTCGTTTTTAGCAGATTGTAGCCGCCTCCGGTTCCGTGACTCGATGTTTAGATGCCGTGAAAGAGCGGCGCTGGCCGCCGCTTCATCCCGCTTTATGTTGCCGTGCGCAGGCAGACAGACCGGCGGGCTCCCGGTGACCCACCCGCCTGCCTGCGCGCTCCCTCCGCCTGCTCTCTCGCTGGTCTCCCGGGAGGTTCGGTAGGCTGCCGTGAACCGGATCCTGCTCGTGCTCGGTGTTTTTTTCCGGTTTGCTGCCGGCGAAATCTGCACGATGCGGAGGCTCGAGCCCCGTCTCCGTCTCTCAGATCAGTAGGAACTGCGCAAGCGCAAACTGTGGGCCCGGGGGCTTCGTGTTTAGATAGCTGAGATTTGTATCAGCTGTCGCGATACCTGCAGAGAGGCCGGACACCTGTGAAGACTGTCCATCAGAGTTCAGTAATAAAAATATTGATCACTTATTGATCACCGACAGTTTATGGATGAGTCCCGCGTGCAGCAGTAACAGTGTAACAGTGAAATGTGAAAGAGGAGCAGCAGGAGGAGGCACTGTGCGGTCAGCACCGGCCCCTGGTGGACACCGTCAGTAAGTGCAGGTGGAGCTCCGACTTTTTGAAACAGGTGGTCTCAGTCTAACAGGTAATACTGACAAACGGTCAGAATCGGGAGAAACTGCTGCTCACAGCTGCAGAGAAGTCCAGTTCAGAGTCCTGTGATCTGACTGTAAGCGCCGAATTTAAGAGCGCAAAGCGATCCGGGCAGCAGAGCCTTACAGCGCTGCTCTTTTCTGTTTGTTAAGGACCATCCCGGCTTTTTGTGGACGATAAAAGGGTGAGAAAACACAGCAGAGTGTGATAAGAGGCTTGGATGGAGAAGCATGCATACAGACAGTATCACCGTAACCAGCAGAGATGGGCCAAAAATATGATGACGAATAAAAAACTAGACATCCACAAAAATTAAGATGTCCCATCATAACGACTTGGGGTGAACGAGCTTTAGATCAGCTGACCTGTGGAAAGCTCCGCCTGCACACCTGAGATTCACTGATTCCCTTCAGAGCAGCTAAAGGCAGATTTTTAATTCCAAACAGTTTTCTTTTCTTTTCTTTTCTTTTTTTTTTTGAGGGGTTTTATTTATCGTTTGTTTTTTTCTTGCTCTGTATTTTTTTATTTTCACATTCTTTGAACTCTTGTTTTGTCATTAATTCCAGATGTGTCTGCTGTGCTTTGTAGACCATGAGGGCGTCCTGCGGGTCGCCTGAGGGCGTCTCTGAAAGCTTTTCATATACTTCAGCATCAGCGGTAGACACAAACAGGAAGCCTGCTTATCAGCTGCTGACTGCACAGGAAGGTGGAAGACATTTTCCACTTATGAACTTTTCTGGACATCACCAGCAGAGCTGCATGTCTGAGTGTGTTTAACTTGCAGCTGTGCAAAGTCTGCGTGAGTCCAGGTGAGAACAGAGCAGGTAAACCTCATCAGGTTTTATAGATTTTGTTATTTATTAGGTTTTATTTTTACTTTCAGTTCAGTTTCCAAAGTTTCTTGTTTTAGTTTTTATTAAAATGTGTAGATGCAGTTTTTCCATCGATTTCCTCTCACAGTAAAACTGGAAACAGCTTCAGGAGAACAACACAAACTGACCTGCTGCAACTCACTCACTCTGCTGAGCTGTGATTGGTCCCCTGGCTCAGCTCGGGTGTGGGGGAGTAATAAAACACATTTCCCCTTTAATAAAGGAAGCACACATGTCAGGACTTCTATATTTCTGAGAATATGGTGTTTTTCAAAAGTACAGACACAAAACCAGCAAACCTGAACTGAGCGGGTAAGACAGGAAGTAAAAAGCACACACAGGGTCCTCACAAAGGTACACATACCACACACACACACATCTGGATTACATCAGCAGGGGAGGGGAGTCTGCACGGCAGCTCTGAGATCAGACAGAATGCTACAGACCGCAGAGAGGACTACTTCTACTACTACTGATACTGATACTAGTACTTCTGATGCTGCTAGAGAGTAATTTGGAAAGCACTGTCAGTAATAATCCTGCAGTTTAAGCTGAGGAGAGCTGGAGGAAACACAAACATCTGCTGCAGCTGTGGACTTAGACTGAGTGAAGAAGAAGAATGAGGTGGCTTGCTGGGACTCTTCTACTCTTCGTTTGCCTGCTGCCGTCCGTCTGCAGCGTCTCTCCTCCTCCTCCTCACCCTACAGATGAATGCCCCATCACGGCCATCCGTAAGTCTTCTTCTCTTCCTGTGATAGCTAGGCTGACACACCTTCCTCATCTGAGTTTTTGTTGGCTGGTTTCTGAACCTGAGGACATTCAAACAGAGTCTGGACATACTCTATTTATACAGAGCCTTCAGGGAAGCAGTGAGTAATGATGATGAAGGTTGGAGTGAATCAGATGATGTGTGTTGATGAATCAGGAATGTATTCAGTCTCAGACCAACTCTAACACAGAAAATGCTCAGTGGTCGGGTACTTATATAGCACTTCCTACTACAAGCCTCATCAATCCATTCACACACACATTCATCCTATGACACTAAGTGCTTTTGTCAAACATTCACACACACACACATACACTTTGATGGATGCATCAGTATCTTGCCCAAAGATACTTCGACATGCAGACTGGAGGAGCCGGCAATCAAACCTTTGACCGGTAAATGGACTGGTTCTTATGTAGTGCTTTTCTACTTGAGCACTCAAGTACTCACCCATTCACACACCAATGAATGCAGCTGGAGCAACTCATGGTTCAGTATATTGCCCAAGGATACTTTGGCACGCAGACTGGAGCAGCCAGGGATTGAACCACCAACCTTCTGATGAATTACCTCCTGAGCCACAGCTGCCCCTAAAAGAAGTGTGAGCTGCTCAGGAGCTCATTGAATGATGCCATTTATTAATCCTGAACAGGATTTATTAATCCTCATGGTCAGACATTCACTGAGACTTCAAATAGCAGAAAAAATAAATAAATCTAATAGATGAATCTAAAAATCAGAAAACAGTTCAAATTCATCTCAGCGTACCAAATACTGTGTGTGTCTGTGTGTGTTTAAAGCTACTTTTAATAAATTCACGTTTAATAAAACCTTCCAAATTTAACTGAAGCTATCATCAGAATGTGAAGAATCAGCTGCTGTGTTTAAGAGCTATCAAAGGAAGTTTATTAGGACCAGGCTGTAATTTTGTGTACTGTGCAGAACTTCATCAGTTTGACTTTAAACTCTGTGTGTTTCTAAGCTTCCTGTCACAGAGAGAGCGGCGCTGCAGCCCCAGCTGCTGTAAAACATCTCAGAAACAGGACAAGGCACCTTTTGGTGTTTTAATGCAATAAAATACGAAGACTTACTTTAACCGACTAGGTTTTTGAATGCAGACGAGTCATTTGTTTACTAGTCTTTATCTGTCCTCTGATGTTCACTCAGAGCCTTAAGATGGCTTCAGGTACTTTCCTCAATATTCAGAGCTGAATTATCTTAATGCATTATTCTAATGCCTGCTGTATCAGTGCATTTTACTAAAGAAAACTGAAATTATTAATGACTACAGTGCACTTTACCCCTTTGTAAATCCATGCAGGGGACTGGATTGGACCCTTTGCCGGGCTGGTTCTCCATGTTTGACGCCTCCGCTCTATGTCATCAGTTCTTCTTCTGATTGTATTTTCAGACGAGGCACTTTTGACTGACCTTTGCAACATCTGGACCTAGCAGAGAACTCCACGAGCATATAACTGGCCTGTTAGTGTTAGCCAGCTCCTTCTAACAGATGAGGCACTCCAGCTGCTGACCCAGTCCATTTGAAGCCAGAAGCTCAGTTTAGTTTAGTTTATCAGGATCCCAGCTCCAGGTCCACAAAAACATTGTGAAAGTGCATCATAACATTAACACGAACAAAAAGTGACTTGAACAGACAGACACGAATAATTTCCTCACATGCAGCCATCAGATGATATAAACTGCAGCAGATTTATTTACAAGTTCTTCCCAGTGCAGAGTAAACTCAGTGACAGGAGCCAGAACTGTGTACCTGATAAACATTTCAACATCATCACCAAACCACTAACTGTTCTTTTGAAAATATCTGATGATCAGCCACACAGGCTATTTCCTCCAGCAGCCTTTGTGGTTCAACAATCATGTCTGTCTAAACTGAAATACTATGCATGTTTGTACAATATAAAAAGAGTCTTTGCAACAGTAATATTTTGCATATTTTGCATAAGTGAATTACTGAATAACTGAATTACCCATCTAATCAACCTTTTCTCAGAAGTCTCGCACATCTGTTAACTGCAGAAATGTCAGTTCCCATCCTAGGAATTATTTTATTGATGTTTTATCTAAGATATTTTACCGTCTGCGATTATAACCTGGACTTTGGACTCATGGTCAATAAGGACATGATCAGTGTAAACATTTAAAACTGGATTCTTTCTGACAGAGAGCTTTGAACCAAAGATAAGAAAAGCAGCTGCTGGGATGCTGTCTACAGACAGCTGAGGGGTGTAACTTTGAAACCAGATTAATGGCTCAGCGAACTGTGTCGAGCTTAGAGTTTTCTGTGTCACCAAGATGGCTCTCTTTGTACCTGGCTAAATCACCATGGTAACTGATGCTGAACACATCACCTGGTCAGGAGCAGGTTACGTTCAGAGTTTCGGTTTAAAATCAGCTTCTTTTATTTACAGCATGTTAGATTCTCTGGTGAATCTGTGGTGTAGATTCTCTGCTGGGGGAATTCTTTTTACATGTGCAGCTTGTTAAGCTGTACCTTACTAAAGTCACTGAATAAAGCGTTGCATTGTGACAGGAATGTGGTGATGCAGAAAATGCATAAGTGTTGTTCTACTTGATTCTAATCTGAGCCTAGCTCAGAGCCTGAGCAGAGAGCCCAGCTTAACAGAGAAAGTTGATAACCACTGTCGTGATACCCGTTATCTCTGGCTGGGGTTTTAGGTTTTGTTGAGCCAGCTAATACAAAGAAAGCCTGGCTATGCTGAACTTCCTTCGTAGTCTCACCCCTCTGGTTTCTCTTTGATGGTGGGTCGTCTGCACTGCTGATCAAAAGAAAGTGATCAGTTACCCCCTTCACCACCCCCCTTTTTATCAGCCACAGCCTTCAATGTGTCATGCTCTCATAATCCCCACCATAACTGTGCAAACAGAACATGTTCCAACACCGTAAATTAACAGTTCATAACTTTATGTGTAGTTGTACACTGTACTAACAAAATGCCACAGTTCACCATTTGGGAACTACAGACTGTATATAAAAGCCAGTGCTGAAGCACCTCAAACCTGCATCCTTTCTAGTGTCCAGCAAGGGGCGACTCCTCTGGTGTGATTGTGTAGAAGTCTATGAGAAAATGAGCCTCCTGCTCACCTGATTTCATGAGCTCAGTAAACACTTTCCTGATGAGTTTATGGTGTCAGTCGCTGGTTTCAGGCATTATTAGATAAAACATGATGTTCATTTTGGAAATGATGGTCCAATTAGAGTCACAGAGGAACAGGAAGCAGGGCATGGTTCAGGGCAGGGCTACACCTGTCTGTTACAGTGGGTCTTTAACAGACAGGTGAGATTTAGACGGAGGTACAGACATTTGCAGAGTGAAGTGATTTCAGTTGAGCTGCTGATGAGTGAAGGAGCTGAACAGAAACCAAGACCGCTCAGTTAGCTGTTGAGTTTTACAGGAAGTGAAACAGGAAGTGTAGAGATGTTTTCTGCTTCAGGCTGCATCTTTGACATGACTGAATTTTCCCATAGATGTTTGTTCAGGACTCTTGCAGTGCCATCTCTCGCTGATGATGGCTCTGACAGGAGGGAAGTGACTTTTCTGTGTGGTTTATGTGAAAAATCATCCAAATCTTTAATATCTGAGTACAAACAGAGAAAACCTTTGACTGGTGCTGCATCAGAGGCAGGGTTTGTGAAGTTTTCTTTAGATGGTTCAGCCTGATCGGGAAGTTTTCAGAAGGATCAAAGACAACCCAGGAAGTCAAACTTAAACACCCAGAGACCCAACACAGGAAGTTTAGGTTAGACACTGCACTGAGAACTGACTGTTCATGCCAACATTTGACCCATTTTAAAGTGTACAGCAGTACAAAAAGGGAATGTTCTTCCTGTGTTGGAAACATTTGTAAGTCTGACATTTTATTATCATTTATCAAACTGTTGGAGGAACATAAGGCGGTTGTGTACTGTCTGATGGAGGGGTGTTCCATGTTGGTCCAACAACATCAGAAGGTTGGTCTGGTTTAAGACAAAGAAAGTGAAACACGGTCCTTTTCCTCTGCTAATTAGGAGGAACGATCAACTTTCCATGAAGACAGAAACACTGACTCAAATTCAGAATAATCTTTACACTCATACACTCAACTAAACCGATGGCTGTTTTTCCTACTCACAGAAACAAAAAAGAATATTTACAGAATATGTAAAAAAAAAAATAAACATCAAAAGATTTTTTAAAAGTAGCAGTTAGCTTTTACATTTACTCATTTCAAATCTTCATGATGTCGTACAGTTAAAAACATTAAAAAAAACCAACCCTGCAATCTCCTCAAAGATGAAAGATGAAATTTTCAACATCTCAGTGTTAAATTCTGAATAATACCGCATTAATACTTTTATATGAATGCACCTGCAGAGGTGTGCAGACAGTGTTGTAGACGATCAGCGTCCTCACACAGGGAGTGTCTGTCTTTACAGCCTTTCTGAATACATACTAATCCAAACATCACCTTCCAGGGCCGAAAAATGAAGCTGAGTGCCAAACGTTGCAGTTCCTCTAACGTCCACCAGAGGCTCTAGCAGCCCCCATAGACTCCCATGTTAGGAAATAAACATGTTTACAGCCTGATACAAAAACTGTTTTGGTCTCTGTAGCTAATTTCCCCCTTCATAACAACTGTACGGGGGGAGAATCTTTTTATAATTCACGTGTTTAAGGGGAGACCTTACACAGGAGGAGATGCCTGAGCAGACTAAGGAAACACTGGAGAGATTATGTCTCTCTCTTGCTTGGGAACCCCTCAAAGTCCCCCTCAAAGAGTTGGAGGAGGATGCTGCAGAGAGGGAGGTCTGGGAGGCTCTGCTTAGACTGCTGCCCCCATATCCAGACCAGGATAAGCAGCAGAAGATGTTTCATAAGAGAGAGCAGGAAAAGTTAAAGTTCATGGGATGAATATGATCTCTCTGTTTGCTTCTTGTCAGTACTCTGGCTGCTCTGCAGCTCTGACTGTGTTACAGGTTGATGTGTGTTACAGTCTGATATGTGTTGTGGTCTGTGCAGGTCTGCGGACCTTCCGGCTCAAGCCTACCTGTAATGGGACGAGTCTGAAGGAGAAGCAGCTGAAGGACATCCAGGCTTCGACCACCAACCTGTACCTGCCCATCCTCTACCTGCTCGCCTTTGTGGTCGGTCTGCCCTCCAACTTGCTGGCTCTCGGGATTCTGGTGTTCCGGACCAAATTGCTGCCATCCACCACGCTGCTCATCAATCTGACGGTGGCCGACTGCCTGCTGCTGATGGCGCTGCCATTTCGGATCATTTACCACTTCCGGGGGAACCACTGGGAGCTCGGCGAGCCCTTCTGCCGCCTCGTTATGGCAGTCTTTTATGGCAACATGTACGGCTCCATGTGGTGTCTGGCCTTCGTGGCTCTGGACCGATACATTGCTTTGGTCCACCCGTTTGGTGCCAGAACTCTGCGCAGTCAGCGGGTGTCTCTGTACATGTCAGCGGCAGTGTGGATGGTGGTGCTGGCCGCCATGCTGCCACTGCTGGTGTCACAGCAGACCTACAAAGTCAGCACACTGCAGATCACCACCTGCCATGACGCGCTGCCTGAGGGCGAGCAAGAGAACTACTTCCTGCCATATTTCGCCACCCTGTTTGTCACCTGCTTCCTGCTGCCCTTCGCCATCGTCCTGTATTGCCACAGCGCCGTGCTACGCACCCTACTGGCCGAGAGGAAACGCTACGGTCACGCCATTCGGGTGACAGTGCTGGTGCTGCTGGTCTTCATAGTGTGTCTGCTGCCTAGCAACATCCTCCTCCTCCTCACCTATGTTGACAGCTCGCTGGATGGAGATGGTGAGGACCTCTACATGCCCTACATGGTGAGCTTGGCAGTGAGCACTTTCAACAGCTGCATCGACCCCTTCATCTTCTACTACGTGTCCACAGAGTTCAGACAGAAGGCCAAGAGCGCTCTGTGCTGCCATGGCAACTCTGGGGATAAAGTATACTCTCTGGGAAACAATGTGTCATCTTCATTATCAGACCCAAGGTTAAAGGTCACCCTGCTGTCCATGTCCAGTCGGCAGGGGACATCTGCGATGCCATGCACCTCCCAAGAAGACAGAGTAACGGTCACCTGACTGCTGACATCAGCTGTCATGTAAATGTGTCCAAAATGTTGGACTGCTCCTTTAAACAAGGAGCGTTGATATGAAGGCTGTATTGATCTTTGATTGGTTCTGATCAATCAGCTGATGTCAGAAGTTTAATGATGATTCTGTTTATTTAGACTTGAGCCAAATTAAAGAAATTCTGAAGAGAAGATTCAGTGTGACCCATGCAGACATCATGCAGACACTTCACAGTGAAATCCAACGCATCATCATACAGCGGCGACTTTTTCTGTCATTTATCAATACTTATGATGTCATTCTTCTGACCTCTCCCTCTCATTGCATACACGCACTCACCTGATCCTAACGATGACAAGTACAGCACAACAAGCGAGGACCAGGCAGCTCTAAAGGAAACCAAGCGCAAATTTTGGGGTCTTTTAGAGTTTCCCTGTATAACTCATTGTTTTTGCTGTGCAGGCTGTAATACAAACCAGCTATAAACAACATGAAAAAGTAAAAAAAAACTAAATGAGGTTTCAGAAACTCAGTTATAATCACATCTGTTTCCTGTTCTTGCTCTTCTTTCATCCTTTATTTTTAAATTTTCAGTATATAATTACAAAATAAAAAAGAAATAGTTTCTTTATTAATGATCTGTCTAGCATTCAGTTTGTTGAGTAATTTGTGTTTGTTGTGTTACACAGTGTCCCAGATTTTTGGAGTTGGGGTTGTATATAGCTCCAACTGACAACAACAGTCACCACAAGCCACTTGATACTGTAAAGTAAAGACCTTACAATATTAGAGAGAAAACCCAACAATCAGACGACCCCCTATGAGCAGCATGTGGCAACAGCAGGAAGGAAAAACTCCCTTTTAACAGGAAGAAAGTGAAACATGCAGAGTAATACCACATTAGTACTTTTATATGAATGTACCTGCAGAGGTGTGCAGACAGAAAGTGTAAGTGGGTGTTGTAGACGATCAGCGTCCTCACACAGGGAGTGTCTGTCTTTACAGCCTTTCTGAATACAGCCGGGGGAAAGACGAACTGCTCTCGTGTCTCACTGGTTGCTTGAGAATTTAACTTTACAACCATCACATAGAAAACTGATGCACTCCTAAGAAGAGAGGAACACCAGTGCCTGTCCAAACCAAACCACAGATATTCTGAGAACAGGTCTGTATACTACAGCTGTCTGAATGTGTTCACATGTGATTTCAGCCCCCTTCCAAAGGAAGGAAGCAGTCACAGCCACCCACAGGCAGCTTTACCTTTACCAGCTTTTATCTTATGAAGAAGAGTTCAGCATCAAACTGCATTTTTATCGCCTGTGGTTTTGTCTTTGGAAGGTCACATGCTCCCGTAACGTTTGATAGTGTTGTTTTTGCGGTGTAGTTACAGACGAAGCTTTTATGTCATATTTATTTTTAATAGAGGAGTATAATTGAACAGTAGATACTCCTTCAACCCAAAATCTCGCAGTGCCAGAAGGGGATGTTAGAATACTCTGTAATACAGCATGTAACCCTGGTAGCAGGGTGTAATGACAATGCACTGCATGTTTGTACTGGGCTCTAAAATACCCAGAAGCTACTCATTATTCAAAAATACTTACGGTATAATTTGTGACTTACTTTAAAATACTCACTCTTTGTTGTTACTTCCTTGTTCTACTGTACCTCCATTCTGAGTATCATTAGAACTGGTAAGTATTTTTAGGAAGTGAGAATTACGCCCTAAATTCAGAATTACAGAGTAAACACTGGAAAATTACACTGTATTACACGAGCTGTATTATGAAGTGCTACCAAACATTTCACCCATCAAAGACAAGCGGTTTTTAAAGTTTCTTCAGAAATGATCAGACACTTTCACTTTTACATGAAGAAGAAAGAAGGTCTAAAATTATTTTAATGTGAGAGGAGTGGAGGTCCACAGTCTTTGGTTCATGTTAAGCTTGAATAATTTCTCAGATAAGAAGATATAAAGTTTAAAAGGTGGACGTAGCTTCCTGATCTGAAAAGTGAAGCCAATATGGAAGTGCATTCTCTCTAATGCCCAGCAGGGGGCGACCCCTCTGGCTGTAAAATAGAAGTCTATAAGAAAACAGCCTCAGCCTCCTCTCTGAGCTCAGTAAACATGTTTCTGCTGAGCTGATGGTCTTAGTTTAAGGTTTTAATGAAACATGAAGTTCATTTTGGAAATTATGGTCCCATTAGAGTCACAGAGGACGATTATCCAGGAGATGCTCACTGGCTAATGACTTGTGATTAGCCAGTGAGCGTGCAGTGTTTTCAGTTTCTCCGCCCCTCACTTGTTAGGTGACAGTGAGAAGGCTCAGCTCGAGGCTTCAGCGTCACAGCATCCATCCTTTTTTACTGTCCACACAGGGTCAGCTCGCCGCGTGTTGCACCACCACAGCTTAAAGATTGTAAACTGATCATTTGATAGCATATTTATCTCTGTATGTATCATCTATATGATTCAGCTAGGACCCCAGGTCCATTTTAGGATCTAGACAATCCCAAACTGATGCTGCTGGTTTTATGTGTGTGCTGTGCTCCTGGATGGATCTCTTTAACTCTGCTGGGACAGCTCTGACTTTCCTTTGTGAAGCTCTTTGTACCTTTGTCATGAAAGTCTAAGAATAAAATTGGTTGTGATCTTTGTATTAGTTTGGTCTCAGATTCAAATCTCCCTGCTCTCTTCTTAGATCTGATTTCATTCAGCTTCTGCTACTTTTCTTTGAAAGTGTTTGAAATCTGCTCTATGAATAAAGCTTTCTGCGTTTGTCTCTATAATCAGTATGACATCAGACGCTGAAGGGCAGTGAGTCACTGGAGGAAAGAGGAAACAGCTTCTCTGTAAATGTAAAAACATTTTACTGACAACAGTTTAAAGCTGTTTGTTCCTTTTGTGTTTCAATCAGGGCGGTCACCATCAGAGCGATGCAGGAAAGGCTCGTTTATTCAGGCGTGCGGCACCAAAGTGATCTGTTTGTTCCTGTTTTTTTTATTACAGCGAGCCTGAAACTTTCTGAACTGAACTGTCAGATTTAGGACTTTAAAAACTTTCCCTGTGAAGCTCTGAATCAGCTTTTTGTTTGCAGGACATCAAACCTTCAGTCGTCTTTAGAAGGCACAGAGCTCCAGAGTTCTTCAGACAAAGTTCTTTTAAACATGCCATCAGTGTGAAGACCGTCACACCGAGCCGATCCTCAGAGTGTAAGTGAATGCAGGAAACATCAGGATGGACACAGCAGCAGGGTGTGAGCACTGGTGGAGCCACACTGGGACCACTACAGAGTGACCTGGGAGCACTGGTGGACACACAGGATCTTTGGCTTCATGTCGTTTGAACATCTGCTGCCACCTGCTGCTCGCTCATTGCATCACATCCTGCCACATCTTCACCAGAAAGCTTTTCAAAATAAAAGGAAGTGTTTGATATGACATGAAAGCTCTGAACCAATCAGTGTGCAACAAACCAGCAGTTTAATAACACAGAATCCACCATCACAAATCTGTACAAGAACATCACCACACAGAGGTTTCGTTTACAGGCTCTGTACAGTGTCATGAGTAAAACCAGTGAAACCAGTTTGTTCACACCAGCAGGTTTATTATAACAAACATGGCTGCTGAAAAATATCAGTCCCATAAATACACGTGTTATGGCAGATATGTTTAAGAGTCTCTTCATATAAAGACCTCTAACTGGTCACATCGACATGCAGGCGTCTCACTGGTCACATCTATATGCAGACTCCTCATTGGTCACATCTATATGCAGACGTCTAACTGGTCACATCTATATGCAGACTCCTCACTGGTCACATCTATATGCAGACTCCTCATTGGTCACATCTATATGCAGACTCCTCACTGGTCACATCGACATGCAGACTCCTCATTGGTCACATCTATATGCAGACTCCTCACTGGTCACATCGACATGCAGACTACTCATTGGTCACATCGACAT
>VUQS01033832.1:0-13994 GCA_015108495.1 Heterochromis multidens
ATTATGGTGTGGGGTTGTTTTTCAGGAGCTGGGCTTGGCCCCTTAGTTCCAGTGAAAGGAACTCTTAATGCTTCAGCATACCAAGACATTTTGGACAATTTCATGCTCCCAACTTTGTGAGAACAGTTTGGGGATGGCCCCTTCCTGTTCCAACATGACTGCACAAACATAAAGACATGGATGGGCGAGTTTGGTGTGGAAGAACTTGACTGGCCTGCACAGAGTCCTGACCTCAACCCGATAGAACAACTTTGAGATGAATTAGAGCAGAGGCTGCGAGCCAGGCCTTCTCGTCCAACATCAGTGTCTGACCTCACAAAAGTTCATATGTGTGTGAATGCAGACAAGCGAATACTTTTGGCAATATAGTTGTTATATACTGGATAGCATGATATATTGTTTAGAAACAAAATAAGATGCCATCCATAGATTATTTTTAAGGAACGCCTTGCTTATGTCAGCAAGACAATGCTAAACTATATTCTGCATGTTTGGCTCTGTAGTACAAGTGTAGCGTTGCAATGGCCCACCTGCTCCCACTGAAAATATTTGGCACATTATGAAACAAAAACTACAACAAAGAAGGCTCTACATCTAACAAGAACAGGAAAACATTTCTCTTTGAAAACTATGGCATTTTCACTCCTCTAGTCCCATATGCTTAGAATGTTGATAAACACTCTAAGCATAGTGTTTAACTACAAAGTCATGCAGTCAAAAACTTTGACATGTGTTATGTTTTCACTTTCAGCAGTAGGATTACCCTTTCATTCACATTTTCAGAGCAGATTCTGTTAATGTCACTTTGAAAGAGAATAATATACATGCAAGGGTCAAGCTATTGCGTCCCATTAGTGTTAAAATTTACTTGTTTCTAGTTCTGTTGATGCTGTGAAAGTGCAAGCATTTGCTGCATCACATTGTTTTTTTTGGTTTTTTTTGTTCAAATAAAAAAACTAAAATGTATTTGCTCTTTTCACCATGCTTCCTCCCACTCTGTTCTCACTATCAAAGACCTGTGTGATAACAGGTCTCCCCGGTTTTCTTATCAGTATTCTACTCTTAACATTGTTTATCTGAATAAAACACACGGTTGAGGAGAAATGTTAATCTTTTCTCGAGGGACTGCTTCTTTGTTTCTTTCACCTTTCTCTATATTTTCAATCAGCTTTTAAAAGAATATTTGTTTATGAGTTTATATTCCTGTTTCATTCTGACCCTGTTTTCTCTTTTACTTCTTTTGACCTCCTGTGCCTTTTTATGTTACCCTCTTGATTGTGTTTTCATACCTTTATGTTTTTTTTCTCTCTTTGTTTTTTGTTCCTAGGTTGCAGGATCTCTAGGTAATGTGGAAACTGGACTCAAACAGCACCTGGAACGCCTGGATGAGATCTTTGCTACAAGGCCTGACTACCTCCAAGCTTTGCGTTTTATGCAGCTAATGCTCAACAATGTCATCCGTGAGCTGACTGTTCTGCCAGACATCAACAAAACCAATTTCGACTTGGCAACCATTGCAGACCAAACAGCCTTCATTGAGTATTACAGGTAGGTGGTGCCTTAACACATCCCCTGGAGTGATGCACTTCTCTTTTTTTTTTTTTTGATCTGCATGTGAATGAAATAAATGCACTGCTCAGAATGGGACTGTAAGTGATCCAGAACAGACACAGCAGATGGGATTTTATTGATCTCCCATCCGGAACACATACCGGAAAAGCTATTTTTCCTAATTGCTAAATAAATGAAAGCTGAAATTGAGCTTTTTCCCCCACTGTGCGGGTTCAACTCTAATACATATTGCTCTCATAAACCGTTATATGTGGCAGAGTGACTATTAGGCCATTAATGATCTCCTTACCTGCAGACTAGTGCTCACATTCATTGCAGTTATTTTATTGAGGCTGTTTTCTTTTTAAGAAATGTATTCATTTCAAAATATTAAGAGTGCTAAAAAGAATAAATTCAGAATACAGAGAATAAATAATAAACCCAATCAGCAATAAGTAATCTAAATGAATAAAAAAATATTTAGCTATTAGTGGCGGCTAATTTAGGAAGCTTAAAATGTTGCTGTATCAAACTGTGAATAAATTCTTATGATCTTATGTAAGTTCTTTTTACTTTTAAGCACATAAGACTTTAAAGATTTTATCATGCTATGCACTAAGGTTTCCAGCAAGCCTGTTCCCCACTTTATTTTTAGAGTAGATTTGTATAGATGGAAATATGGTCTTCTGGATGGTGTGGTAACTTCAGCAAAAGACATTCATTCATTAGGCATTCATTAAAGTGTTACTCAGGATTTAGGGCTTATCTCGTGCATGTCACCGTTTACATGTCATCATACAATATATTGTCATCTTCGATGTTAACATCAAAGTGTTGTTTTCTGGTTAGTTCAGCTGATATAATACACTCACCAGCTACTTTATTATCCCTTGCTAGTGCTGGGTTGGACCCTCTTTTTCCTTCAGAACAGCCTTAATTCTTTGTGGCATAGATTCATCAAGGTGCTGAAGTCATTCCTCAGAAATTTTGGTCCATATTGACAGGTCCATATTGGTAGCACTGGGTTGGACACATTTTCTGCAGATTTGTTGGCTGCACATCCATGATGCATATCCATGGTTATCCTGTTCAATGACATCCCAGAGGTGCTCTATTGGATTGAGATCTGGTGACTCATTTTTCTTTCCCTGCTATAGCACCACCACCCTGAAGCATTGATACAAGGCAGGATGCCTTCAAGTTCTGAACTTGAAGCCATCCT
This sequence comes from Heterochromis multidens, assembly GCA_015108495.1. Taxonomy (NCBI): domain Eukaryota; kingdom Metazoa; phylum Chordata; class Actinopteri; order Cichliformes; family Cichlidae; genus Heterochromis; species Heterochromis multidens. Next base: position 2,774 of record VUQS01033832.1, read on the forward strand.
GTTGATTTGGCTGACCCTACCATCCGAATATTGCAGCAGGCTTGGGAACATTTTTCCAATCTTCTGTTGTCCAATTTTAGTAAACCCATGCAAATTGTAGCCTCAGCTCCTAGCTGGCAGTCACATCACCTGTTGTGGACTCTGTTCCAGAAGACCACACTGTGTTGTGCGTTCAGAGATGCTCTTCTGCATACCTTTGTTGTAATCAGTGGTTATTTGAAATACTTAGACCAGCCTGACACCAGCAAGCATGCCATGCTCAAAGTCACTTAAAACACCTTTCTTCCCCATTCTGATGCTCAGTTTGAACTTCAGCAGGTTGTCTTGACTATGTCTACATGCTTAAATGCACTGAGTTGCTGCTATGTGATTGGCTGATTAGGCATTTGTGTTAATGATCAGTTTAACAGGTGTCCCAGTAAAGTGGTCAATGAGTGTATATGCTGAAATATTTGTGTATGAAAGATAACACTACTTATGTTGATGAAAGCAAACCTTTTGTGTACATTATGGAGGTATTTTATTCAAAACATCTCATTCAAGTGCTTCACTTCACACAGTGAAGCTGCAAAAATATGCATTCTGCTTGCATACAGCTAAGTGCAATGAGGGAGTTAAAAGCACTATTTATTTGAGGCTTATTTCGCCATCTCTGTGGAAAGCTGTTTTAGTCACCTAGCCCCTGGTTATGTACAGGGTAGGTAGTTTTAGACAACATCAGATGTACTTTCATATCCCGTTTGTCTACAGAGGTTTTGGTTGTTTGTGCTACATAATTGAGTTTTGATGCAGTTTAACTCTTCTGTACTAACCTGCTTATATAATATTTTGAATAAAAATAGAAATGTTAAAACCAATACTGTAGTGGATATAGAGGTATAGATGAAAATAACCATGGTTTTGAACATCCATGGTTTTGAACATCTTAATGACTCATCTATGTTAACTTAGGTGACAAGATAAGTTGATTGTTCATTTTGTTAAATATGTGTATAGATTTTTGGAATTCTTTTTGAATGAGATGCATAAGTTTCTGTATTTTCATCTATACCTCTATATCCACTACAGTATTGGCGTCTGTTATTCATGGCATAAGAAAGGTCAAACATAACTGCCGTTATACCACTGGTAGAGATATAATTTCCCTTCCATTAATTGCATGCATACATATTCCCTAATGGCTCAGTTGTTCTTTGCATCCTATTACCACATCTTCTTTTAGACTGCAGATACTTGACACCAATCTTCTGGGTCATGATTGTGTTTCATGCAGTTATTGGACTGTGAGCCTGCAGTGCTGTTTTATCAGTGAACAGCAAATGTCATTATTCAAGACAAAAAAAAGACAGTAATCATAGTTATATTTAAAGTGAGTCTTTTGAACTCCTTTATTTTCAGAATGAAATATTCTAATACTTAGTTGAACTGGAAAATCTTTTAATAACAGTTGGTCATAAGTCAAACAATACAAAGGGTTTGGAGGGTATATTGCGTCACCTTGAGAATCCTGTTATTATATTCCTAATGGCCATCTTAAGAATAATTATGTTCAACACAGTGTTGACCGAAATTCTAAATGTTTTTTTCCAGTATGCTGGGATTGTGGAGCTAACAGTGAGTCATAAGAATTCCTCTGTGTTCAGCTGGTCAGACCACACAAACACACACACACAAGCATCGACTGTTCCTGTGAAGGACATTTTCAAAGGAAAATTAAAAATGAATGTATATGGATTTCTGGTGTTGAATTATTAAGCCAACAAGCCGGAAATTACCTGAAACAGATGGGCTCTAACTGTGCGACAGGAATGCTGATAAACTACACAAAGCTCTCACACATACAGTTGCAGCCATATGTTTGGCCAGTACCTCCTGGTGCTTGTAAATCTGCAAGAAATATGCTGTCTGTAAGTAAAATGCTTCATTTTCGTGTCTTGTAGATGGCTGATTTATCTGCTGCTGCTGATCCTGGATCTGGTCATCTGCTTGGCCATGTGTTTGGGTATGGCCAAGCATTCTCAGTATCTGCTCATCACGTAGGTACCCTAAGTTTTTGTGTAAAGGTATTCACTTTACTGTACATCTTTTGTGGAAGTTCTTTTTTTTTTCTCTTTGCTATACATCTTTGTTTTCATTGGCCTCTGCTCACAGACTCTGCTCACAGACAGGGCAACAGTCAGCTTCTCTGGCACAGTATAGGTCACTCCATTAACAACAAAAATGATAGCATTACATCTTCAAATAGTACTTACAAAGGCACTGGCCTTACTCCTCTTCTCAGTGAATTGCCTTATTTCCACATGCAGGTAAAGGCCACCTTACACACACACACACACACACACACACACACACACACACACATTAAACCAAGTGAAGTAGAATGCAAAGCTCTGAAAGAAGTAGAAAGAGAACATTTGATTTAGTAAATTGCCACCAGTATTTTAAATCAGCACTGATGTCTGACCAGCATATCCACAATTCAGACTTCCCATCCCATTTGCCCAATTTATTGCAACCTGCGTGTCAGTGTTAGCAGATGATGCTCAGGCTCGCTCTTCACATCCCACTCTGATGGGTCTCACTAATGCCTATTGATCGGCTGAGTAGGATGAGTCTGCTCCCTTAACTAATTATTAAGTGCTCTCAGGCTACTTTATTGGTGCTTTCAAGAAGGTCTGTGGAGTGAGTTGAGAAGAAAATCCCTCTTCAACCTTTTTACATTCATTGGGGGGGCATTCTTTCCCTTTTTATTGTTTCATCTACTTCATGGTCATAGCCTTTTGTCAAGCTCTCCCAGTGGTCTCTCGTGAAACTCGTACTCATGCTCTTCCACAGTGTTTATTTAACTTTGTTCAACTTGTCTCACTTTCTCAACAAAAGGAATCAGATAAAAGAAGGGGCAGAAAAAGCAAAGGTTTTGGCAGCTTTTGATTGACAGTGACACCTTGGAGTGATTGACAGCTTATATAGCATGATTGATAGAAAATAAAGGGAATTAAAGTGCTGCTACTGGAATGCAGCAGAGCATGAATGACCAAAGAAACAGATTTCAAGTGTTGTTTTGGCTTTGAGTGTTCTATTGAACAGTTATTAAATTTAATATTTCTTACTTCTGTCTTTTTTTTGCTAAAGCTTTTTTATAAATCTAGGGATATCAAGATAAGAATGCAAAGAATCATGAGTTCATTTATATTTGTATCACTTACAATGCACCATGTGAGTTGAGCCTCCGTCTCCAGGCAGAAGGAGAACAATTCCCAAACAGAAGCAGAGAAGCTGTAAAGATTTAATCAAATTAACAGGGTACAAACGGGCTGAAGATCAGTGACAAAGGAAAACTGATTCATCTGATTCTATGATTTATGTGATTCTTCGCATATCTCTTTTTCTGTCATCCTCACTCCCATGTGCTATTTTCCACTAGGATCATGGGTTTTGTTATACTGTCTTTGATCCTGAGCTGGGCCTCACTAGGAGCTGACATTGCTACAGCTGTGGTGAGAAAACTACATATTTTTTAAGTATACTTCACACTTTCATCAAGACATACTGAAATCAGACTGTTGCACTCTGCTGGTTATGCTATTTAGAACCTTCCTTCTCATCGCCCCCACAAAGGTGTTCCTGCCAGTAAACATGTGGACAATACATCTCAGCAGCTTAAAAACTGTCTGTGTCTGTTTGTTTAGATTACAGTGGGTCTTTTTCCAAGGTCACCGATGTAGTAAAGCTGATTACACATCCTTAGTCTTTTAGGTCCATCAACCCTTAGCCCCACTGTAAACCAAGCACTTTTGTAGCTTTAATTGGTAGCTCTGCTTTCTTCAAAAAATCTCTTCATGTCATTGTGCCTAGTTTCATTTTATCTTTCAGGCTCCCCTTATTTCTAGCAGATTGTTCTCTCTTCCTGGTTGTACACCATGTGTTCAGAGCATCTGGATTCGGTGTGTTTAATGGTGCTCGTATTAGGGACACTGTCTGGGGTACAAAAAAAAAAACCAGTTGGTTCCAGCCTTTCTCCATCCCCCATGTCGGGAAACGGAACATCTGTGGATTATCCTGCTGGATCTGACATCTGGACAGCTGTTTTAAGTGAGGCAGGGAAAGAGAGGGTGTAAGAGAGGGGAAGATAGCATATTTTAACCTGAAATTAACTACATCTGTGTGATTCACAGACATCTGTGGTTCTTGGTGAGATTCTCTGCAGATGTAAAGCCAAATGGGCAATATCGTGGACAGTGTCTGTAGCTTAGCTCCCCTCATTATAGTTGAAAAGGACTCTGCAGTAAAATTTCTGACCTTTCAGGCTTAAAGCTTCTTGTTGTAGCATGCAGTTCTCTCCCCTGGTCTGTTTTGTCTTAAGTTGAGGTACACTCAATAGCAATCTGTGACTAGCTGTTATAGGAAGGCTAGTCAAAGGTGTTTATCAAAGAACAGTCTTGAATGATTGAAGCTGAAATGTGGGACAGCATGCAAAACAAGCTAGTAAACATATTGCACCTGCACATCATTATTAAAAAAAAAAACAAAAAAACTGCATGTGCAAAAACACGGTGCATTTTGAAAGGAAGGTAGATGATGGTGGTGTCCTAGAAAATATTCATAAATTTATACATATTTGATGAGGCCTAGCATAAACAAAATGTCCCCGCTAGTATAATGAGATAACAGTGCCTGCCATGGTGCTGTACAGTTTTTGCAAAAAACAAAGTCACATGATCACAGTTGAGTTAAGGATGTGTTGATAATCTGAAAGTAAAGTGGGGTAATTAGAAAGGCTAGAACAGGAAGTGGAACTGATTGTTATCTAGGCCTATTTTTTTCTTTTTATTTGTAATGTAATACAGTATGAATTACATTACATGTTTTGATTTTAGGCAAGTAGTAAGCAAGAAGGCTTGAGTCATTCTTTACAATGACAAGCTCTAGAAGGATATTTCTTGATTGGGGATGTCATAAAATTAAAAACCATATAGAATTAATGTTGGATCTTTCACCATAGATAATAGACTCCTTGATCTTTTTTAACTTAATCAGTTTAAAGAGTATCTTATTTTCCCCAGCTGTGAATTATGTATGCATATGACAAATCATTCTGGTTATTTTTGTTATTCGCCTTTTTCATAATAGCTATGTTTTTATGTTCTGAATGATGTTCAGCGATTGCATGATCTTGACCCCTAACTGTTTATGCATGCACATTAGCAGCTCTCCAGGGATGAATTAAAAAGCGTGGAAATATTTAGTAGATTTCACCCATGGTCAGCAAAGCATGTAATGCTCTACATGGTCAATAATGTTTAAAGTCTGTTCATACATACCACACATTTTTGCACTTTACCAGGTATCATGCTTTATGTGCTTGCTGGTGTATTATTGCTCCAGTTAAAGGGTGATTAAAAATGTGGTAAAACATCAAGTTCATATTGCTGACTGATGTATCAATAACATCTCAGAAATCAGTTTTACTCATCTGCACAACCAAATTTAGCTTAATTCATTTAATACTAGGTTCTTTTTGTTCTTATTGCTGTGTATTGTTGTTTTTCTACAGGGTACAAGTGACTTTTGTGTGTCTCCAGACAAGTTTATTGTCAACCAAACCAAGGATTTCCTCAGTGCAGGTAATTAATGTCTATAAACAGAATTGTACCGACATCTCTCTCTCAATGAGTGTTTAGACAAAATGCTAATCTTTCTATTTCTCTCACCTTCCAGATGTTGTGCACTATTATTTGTTTTGCAGTCCGAATCTACCAAACCCCTTCCAACAGGTACTGACTAAATTTCCAGTCTTAGCTCTGTGTTTACACATGCAATCAGTTACTAAGATGCACACACTGGAAAATCTTTTTTTTTTTTTTTTTATCTCAAAGTTATTTTTTTCTTGTTAGATACCAAGCAACTAAATCCTTTTGGAGGCCTAAGTGAGGCCTCAATTCCAGTTTAATCACATAAAACACTAAAGTTTGATCAAGAATGCTTCTTTTTATGTAGGTCTCCAAAAAACTAGCTGCATCATGTACCCTGTGCATAGTTTTTGCCTCAGGTGCACCCGCTAGAAACATTTTTATTACATTTTCTGTACATCATGTATTAAAGCAACCATTCTACATAACACACTCAAGTTGTGTTGGTTTATTTTAGTGTTTGAAGATATAACTCATCACTTTTTCTTTGTAGGTCTTTTCAAGGAAGCATTTGGAACCCTTTGCGTGTTCCAAAAAGGCTAATTATTGATGCCTGAAATGCAGATAAATTGATTTTTGATAAAGGAACGGCTATCATTCAGTCTCAGTATAACCAGTTTGAATAACACAACCTTGGCACTTAACTGCTTCTTTTCAGAACTCACTTAGATTAGACTTATAGCCTTGTCTAATAAACATCAATCCATGCTTGGCTCTCAGTGTGTTTTCTTTTGCTGAAATTGTGAATCTGATGCCCAAATTCAAGTAATGCTCCACTTTCCCATCACACACACTTGCATGGCAACATTTCAGAGAATTTAGTATGATAATCCCACTTCTTCTAATGTGTTATATTATTTGTATATTCTGAGGATTTCTTTTGCATGAGTGATTCTGTATCTGTGTGGCATGTATTCAGTGATTATTGCGGAGGATAAATTCATGACCGGTAATTATTAAAACCGACTTGCTTAGTTATTGTCACAGTACCCATTTATGGATTAAACCAATGTTTGTTAAGTAGGTAAGGATGATCCTTTCTCTGATGGCCTAGTTGGTATAAATATTACTCTTTTGTTTGTGCTATAGGTTGGTGGTGGGAGTGGGAGGTGGGAGAATGGTGGGCGAGACGGTTGGTGGCAAAGGATAATCTGTCTGGAAACAAATGTGTCCTCTGTTAAGCACATTATAAAGCCTTACTTAACACCAAATTACTTGTTGACATGCTGCTCCCAAACAATACCCTCCTTATTAAGATCCTCTTATTGTTTATGGTGGATATCTGTGTGTGTGATGTTGGGGTGATTATGTTTTCACAGTCTTTGACAACCTGCCAACGCTCCCTGACCACCATGCAAATCCAGATTCAAGGCTTGCTGCAGTTCTCTGTGCGTGTCTTTCCCACTGCTGAGGTACACAGCTGGCTAACAGACTTTTACATTAGACTGTGGAAATGTGTGTATCATCCTCTCCCCTTTTATGCCTTGTTGTACAGAGAGACCTTTTGGGAATCCAGCGACTATTAAACTCAACTGAGTTCAGTCTACACCAGCTAACTGCCTTGCTGGACTGCCGTGGGCTACATAAGGTAAGGTCAGATTCAGACCAGGACACTTTTTAATGGGACTGCTTTGTAGCATAGCTCAAATCCACTTAGAGGGCCAGCTTGACTGATTTTCAGCGTTATCTCTATGTACTTCACATACACTGACATTTATATACACCACTCAAATTGTCAGTCACCGTGTATGTAGTAGACAGACTATTTGCTGCCTCCAGTTTTTTCTGACTGAAAAAGGAATAAAATGGCTTTTGCAGGTTTCACTTTGTCAGAGTTTTATCAGGTAATGAAAATAGCATCTCATCTGCTCCGATATGAGTCTGCTGTGGTAATGGGAACCTAAGATGCAGGTTTTGGGATCAGCAGAGCCTCTGTAGTAATTCTATTAAATCCTTCCTATCAGAGATTAAACAAATCCATGAAGATAAGCTAAGATATTAGGCCTGCTTTATTGTTAGATCAGGTTCGGACTGGGGACTTATTCAAAATGGGGATGGGAATGGAGGGCTACAAACATTCCATAATTATGTGTCATGAACAACAGCAATGAGGATGCTCAAATATATTTAGGGTTATGCAGTAACTGAGCACACATGCCAGACAAATGCAAAGACTGTTTCTCAGAGCTTGTTAGTCAAATATAACAAGCAACACGAAATAAGAATGCATCTGTGTAATGCATGTCATCAGAGTAACATGAGTGTCTGCATGTCTCAGCTCTGCCTTTGAGTATCTCTGCTGTGAAAGCCTGCAGCCCTACCGCCCTCCTCAGAGAGGTGTTTAAATTTCAAATTGTATTCTAACATTGTTCATGGTCTAAACATAGATATAGTCTGCCCTTTTTTAAAGAATTTAATATTATTTGCACAGGTGTCATTTGTCAAAGGTAATACAGTATTTTCACTAGTGACTCACTGTTTTGACTGTGTGTATGCATATATCCTTCTAGGACTATCTTGATGCCCTCATGGGTGTGTGTTATGATGGGGTGGAAGGGCTCCTCTACCTCTCTTTGTTTTCTCTTCTGGCTGCCTGCGCACTCTCTGCCATGCTGTGTGTAATTTTCCGAGTGTGGACACTAATGGGCAGCAGGTCAGTGCTGAGCGACCCCCTTACCCCATTAGTAATGCCTGCAATGCACTTCTGCAAAGTGTTAACGCATGCACTCTCTGTTTCTGTCTTTCTGTCTCTGTGCGCGGCTGTACACTTTCATGCAGGGAAAAAGAGTATGATGACATAGATGAGGAGGACCCATTCAACCCCCAAGCTCATCGGATATCCTATAACCCCAGAAGGTCCAACACGAACAGTTTCTGTAGCTATAGCACAAGCCTTGGCAGCCAGGCCAGTCTTCATCCACCCCCTCAGTCAACTTCTAGTGTGATGTCACCCCCTGAATACATGCAAGTTTAATAACAAATAATGGCATTTTTCTTTTTAGTTTATGTGTTTCACCTTTGACTAACGTCTTTCCCCGTGTTTCACAGGAATCAGTCCATGCTGTTTGGAGGAGCCCCTCGATATGAGAATGTGCCACTGATAGGGAGAGGATCCCCGCCTCCCTCGGTGCGTTGGCCCTATGGCGCTCTAGTGTCCCTAGTTTGATGACAGTGATGGCACAGTTGGCCTCAGCACTGCTACAACACTAACGGGAAGCATGTGCCATAAACATAGCAATGTTGATACACCGCACACAACCTCACACTGTCAACATTTAGTGAGGGGAGTTATGCTTTGCAAATGATGGAAGACTGACCTCTACTGGCTGCTGACTGAAGTGTGTTCATTTTTACTGCACTACTAATCTTTAACTACAGTCACATATCCTTTTCACCATTGCCTTGGACTGTATTTCTGGCTCTCAAAAAGGAATAATTTAATTCAGATTAGGGATCTAAAGATGAAACAAGGCAGTACCGCCTGCTCATCCTCACATCAGGTATCTATTTTTAATGGAAGGGCCTCATAGTCTAGAAGTGCGTGGTGTGCATCCAGCGCTGGGGCTAAATAATAAATAATATATAGAACACTTGTAAATCCACAGTTAAAGTTTCTGTTGGTTGATTTCCTTTTCTATTAAGTTTTCTGCTTGCGTGGCTGACTCAGTGCTTGAACAGCTTTCACAGTGTGCCAAAGACTTGAAACACCATTTGAGGTGTGAGAGAGCAAATGTGGACTGTGTTTAAAACTATTCTTTCCTCTATAAATCACATTTTCAGCATGCATCAAGATATGTTATTTGTTCCTGTTACAGAAATCTTTTAAATTTTGGAAAATGTATTTGCAGTAAATACTGTTTTTGTTTTTCTGTTGTTGTTTAGTTTATTTCATTTTCTGTGACTTCAGTCTTCATGCATTTTTCTCATCTTTTATGTAATCAGTTTCTCAATAAGGCATCTAACTATTGAATTTTAACCAATGTTTTGTACCTGGTCTGTTTTTTATTTTCATTCTTTGCCTCATTGTTTTACTTTTGTCTGACTTCATTTGCTTGATTTTTGTTTAATTTTTTTTCCCTCCACTCTTTCATACACATGGAGAACTAACCTGTGTAATGATGCTTGTTATACAGAATGTATACAACTTGTATCCCAAAGCTCAGGGACCCTTTTAAAGCTCCATAGTCTCTCAGCTTTGACTTCCTGGCACTGTTTAACCCACAGAGTGTTGCATGTGAGTGTAACTTATTCTAACTTGTTATGCCTTCCTGCTCTTTAACTTCTCACAACATTATAGTACCATCCCCTGATTCCACAAGCTCCTGATTAAAGAGTAGCTCATAATTAAAAGAGGTGTTCTGCAAGCTTAGATCAGATGACAACATATTAATATTTCATATGATAATCAAAGATGCTTTTTTTCTAAAGTGCATATGTGCTAAATTCTGTTTGTGTTGTGTTTGTTTTTTTCATGTATTTCTCCGGCAGTATTCACCCAGCATGAGGACCACCTATCTATCCATGACTGATGCCCAGATTAGGCACTTTGGGACTGATTTTCAGGTGTAGCCTGCTGCCTACTGAATCCTTTTCACTGCTTCATCTGAGAGACTAAGCTTCAACCGAGAAGGCTGTCGTCATGGCATAACTCTGTTTACAGGAGTGACAGCCCGCCGTCCCAAACTGAGACATTAAAGCAGGCCACATGAGGCACTTACCTCACTGACACATCAGTGCAGTGCCTGGAAAGCACTGAATGCAGTTTTTAATAGAGAGAACTGTACAGTTTCATCTGAAGGTTGTTGTTGTTATTATCATGGTTTATGGAAATACTGTTGCTCAAATGTAAGCATTTCTATGAGCCAAAATCAAGAGCCTTTGAACTCTTTTCAGTATTCTGGTGGTGTGCATGGATATAATCATCGGTCAGTATTTTGATGTAAAGTGAGTGGCTGAATATGAATAGGCCTTCCATCATGGTATTTGACTTTTTGCAATATCCCTTCTGTTTAGCAGCAATACCTTAGTTTTTTTTGGCCTTTTTGTAATTTCAAAGGGTGCAGCTTAAAATGAGATGGGAAAATATGAATGGGTTAATGAAAAGAATGCCAAATATTGTAGTTTTGTTTTGAACAGCCAAAGATGCGTTAAGTAATAACTCATATGGGCATAGATGAGGGGTTTAAAGTCATGCTGCATTTGCAGACATACTTGCAATTTGAAAAATCTCCTGCAGTAATTGGCGGGATTTTAACATCCTGATACCCTTCCTGTCAGCTTAGACATTTTCATATTACACATGTACTGTAATAACAGTAATAATACTAATAAAAATGAATAAATAAACAGATAACAAGAAACACAAACAAGATGAGGCTATAGAGAATTTATAGAGCTCATCTTGGAAAAGCAAATGTTTTTGGTACAACATCGCATTCAGATCATAATTCTGATTGCAAAAACTACCAGACAAAACAGGCATTAAAAAAAAAAAAAAAAATTTATACATTTTCTTGTACAAAGTAGCAGTG
>VUQS01033833.1:0-22992 GCA_015108495.1 Heterochromis multidens
TTGCATGTTTTGGAAGGAACTATGAATGCTGAAAGGTATATAAAGGTTTTAGAGCAACATATGCTCCCCTTCAGACGACATCTATTTCAGGGAAGGCCTTGTGTATTTCAGCAGGACAATGCAAAACCACATACTGCAGCTATAACAACAGCATGGCTTCATCGGAGAAGAGTCCGGGTGCTGAATTGGCCTGCCTGCAGTCCAGATCTTTCACCTATAGAGAACATTTGGCGCATCATTAAACGGAAAATACATCAAAGATGACCACGAATTCTTCAGCAGCTGGAAACCTATATCAGGCAAGAATGGGACCAAATTCCAACACCAAAACTCCAGAAACTCATAACCTCGATGCCCAGACGTCTTCAGACTGTTTTGAAAAGAAGAGGAGATGCTACACCATGGTAAACATGCCCCTGTCCCAACTATTTTGAGACCTGTAATAAGCATCAAATTTTAAATGAGCTCATTTTGTGCATAAAATTGTAATATTTCCCAGTTTCAACATTTGTCATGTTATTTATGTTCTGTTGTGAATAAAATATTGGCTCATGTGATTTGGAGGTCCTTTGGTTTTCATTTTGTTCAAATTTAAACAACGTCCCAACTTTTCCGGAATTCAGGTTGTATATTGTATATATTGCCTATTTTAAAAAAAACTTATTTTTTTGCATGTAGAGAGCAAAATGAACCGGAGTCAAATTCTTTGTTTGTGTGCACAAACTTGGCCAAATAAAGATGATTCCGATTCTGATAAGACAAACTAATTGGAAGGTGTAGTAGAGCAGCACATTTCACTCCCTTCTGTTAAAAGAAACTTACAGTAAGTTTTAAACAGCTTAGAGCAACTTTTTCTGAGCAATCGTGTACATTAACTTGATGGTAAACATGTCTTAGGTTTAACACTAATTTAGTTTAATTCAAAGAAATCTGTGAAGAAACAGTTCAGTTTATACTTTTATCTATGTATATATAATATAATAACAGTGTACAGTATATTATTAACTCTTGATTTGGTTTAATTTTTTTAATGCAAGTAAATACAGAATCTTTCATGCCAAAGATGTTTTTAAGCAAAAGCAGAGCTGAATATGATAAGTTAATTTGGATTATAAGCTAGAAAGTGACTTCACAGGATTGTGGATTTAAAGTATCATTCATTCTACAACTCATCAAGTTTATTTCTTACATTTTTATTTACATCACCACACAATTCTGGATTTTTTCTCTATTCTTGGATATCAATGTGCAGAGAAAATATATAACAGCATAACAACCATGATGAAGTGTTTTGAAGCCTTTTGGCAGCTCTTAAAACATTGCAATCTTGAATTTTTCAAAGCCAGATGTGACCATAGGGTGACAAGAACTGTGGGACTAATAAAGACTTATCTTATCTTATCTTAATCTAGCAAGCTTGGTTAGTGAGGAGAATCTTTAGAAGGTATAGGCATATGTTATGGCCATGGTTTTGCCCTCTTCTCATTCCTACCATCTCATTGTTTTTTTTTTCCCCCCGTGGTCTCTTTTTACTCTCCTGCCCCTGCGGCATTGAACGTAAACAGTAGTACAACTGTAAAACTTTTAATCTGTACTGCCACTGTTGGGTATTTGTGACTCATTAAATAAGCTGTATAGAGACCACAATTTAGGCTCTATCCATGAACGTGCCATAGCGTTGTTTGTGTGCAAAAGTGCAAAAAAACAAACAAAACAAGTATCGTGCTGTACTGCTGGTGATGCACGAATTGCTCTACCTTGCTAAGAAGCTTTTATTCCTTGCTTTTCCGACTTTACTACTGGAACATACTCAACTCAGGAGTGATGTCTATTCTCAGTTCCAATAACTGACTTCCGAGGTATCTGGAACACGGCATCATGTCCTCACTTGAGATTCATTCAGTAATGACCTCTTACAAAGACACACACTGTGTCTTTGTTCCAGCTTCTCCAAAACTGTTCCATTTTTTACAGACTTCTTTGACGGTCTGTAAGTACATTAACCACAAAGCAATCTGTATTATTTGTCTGATAATTCCATCAAAAATGCCCAGGAAGGCACCAACACCACAACACGATTGGGATGGTCCACTTTAGGAATTTAGTGAATTAGCAGAAGGTGAAGCCCAGGTATAGCAGCCTACATCCACCTGTCAAAGGATTTAATTAGGGCGGTGAAAGGAGGCTCATGTGTGAAATGGAAAATTACTGACATTACAACCCAGTTTCACGGCAGTTTGTGATATAGCCACCACTTTTAATCTATTGATTTATGTTGGCGGACACAAATTTTCAACTTTTTTTGTGCTTCTCAACATGAATTTCACCATGACTATGACATTTCATCAGTTTGCTCTCAATAAAAAGCAAGAAAAACTCTGCATTTGGAAGTTGGAGAGGTGATGGTAAAGCCTGCGTACACGATTCTGATCGGACAGAGGGGGGAGAGGGGTTATCGCCCACCCCAGACGCGGTCCTGTGCAGTCCTCCAAGATCCTGACTGTGCGTTGCTGGAAGCAGATGACGTAAGCATCTGCTGAATGTTGATTGGTTGACAAGTAGGCCGGAGTGGAGCAGGGAGCGACAGCGGAGTTCACCGAGAACAAGAGAACCACAAAAAAAACTTCAAAGATCATAAAATACAGTACGAAAAGCACAGACAGTGGCTGCAGTGGGCACTTTTCATTGTTTAACACTTCAGCTCTTTGTATGTTAGAACTTCGCTCTTTTCTGCAGCTGGCTGACGGATCAACAACAGCACAAACATGACTGGCCCACAGACCAGTTGTACCACATACTTTGGACACTGCCTCCATCTGACAACAGAGCTCACTGCAGGCAGACGGGCAGTCCCTGGAGTGGAGCGGACAGTGAACGTGCTACCTTTGAGGGACTCTAAAACCAGCTTAAGTCATCTTGACTTTCATGCCAGAGGTCCAAATTTGACTTATACATGTCACAGATATTCACTTCTCATTCTTAAATATGTTATTAATTACAAATATGTTTCTTGGTTAGGCTTAGGCAATAAAACTACTTGGTTAGTTTTAGAAAAATATAATAGTTTGGTGTAAAATACAACCTGGTTTTCCTGGTTGCCATGGTGACACCTCCCTGCTTTCTCAACAAAGAAATATGTGAAATTTGTCCTCACTGACACACACACACAAAAAAAAAGAGAAAAAAGTAACAATTCATGTCCATGAACACAAAAAAACATAGATTCATTATGAGAACATAATTCGAGCTCTTACTGGAGCAGTGGTTAACCATGAGAACTAAAGGGATTTCTGTGGTGAAGGTGTGAACTGAACGATGACTGAAGGGTAGCTGAGAGCATGAAGGTGGGGTCAACAAAGGCTGAACAGCCAAATGGGAGCCGAGGTGCCCTGAAGTCATAATGAGAAAGTTTGTAGTAAAAGAATGAACTTTTAAGTCAGTGGTGTGAAAAGACTCCTCCAAGTGATTTTTCTTTCTCATGAAACAGAAATTGTACTTTTCAGTTTAACTTAGGCTGTCTCTTTTAGTTCTGAAAATGATCATTTATAATCACTAACTACATGAGGTAGGTACAGAGAAAGGGGCCACACAATAAATCATATTTCTGATCATTCATGATAAACTAACCTAGTTGCTTGGAATGCACAAATCTGTTTACTACAAATAAACAGCTGAAAGGACTGAATAAAACTATTTACTATTTCCATCATAGCAAAAATGTAACAACCAGTTTTTAAAGATAATACACTAAACTACTTGCTGAGAAAACTTTATATTGTTAAGCTTGTAACAAAGGATTGGTTGACTGATTCCTTCTGATTTGTCAGATTTGACACTGTGTTTCTGTATCAGTTTATGTACATTAGGTATGCAAAACAGAAGTGTTAAAGGAAAATTCTAATCTAATTGTGAACTGTTGTAAGTCTGTGTAAACAGAGCCTACAAAGCTCTCACAGTGCCTGCCTCCTGTCAATGCTGGCAGCAGATAAGCAACAGCAGAGATAAGCTCTGCCCCGACAGGAATGTTCTAACGTTTCGGTTGCCTCATACTTCAGGTGATCGCCTCGGGTCAGCTTCCACTCACATGCAAATACCATTCAAATAGTAATCTTTCAGTGACAAAGAATTTGAATACCAAACCTTCTTGAGCAATTCCCAGGAATTTTGGTGAGTGTCTTTTTCGGTAGCCACTTAACATGTGTTGATTGAGAGGTGGTTGAAACAATCCACAAAGGCCAGGGTTCACACGTGCTTTTGTTGACTGATAGCTGAAAAACACTTTTGGGATTTTCCATGTGAAAACAAGTAGACAAATCCCAAATGAAGGTTCCTGAAAACAAGTGTTAAGCATTAAGTAGCACATTAGATATTCTTCTTCTTCTTGCAAGTCACCCTTTAAATGCTGGAAAGTTCATGGCACCCACCCCACCATTTTTAATAAGGGATTTATGACAACAGTAAGGATGTTGCCTATACTTTCGACATCTTTCAATACCAAAATTCTGAAAACACAATAGGTAATGTAAGTAGTGTATGTACAGAGGCTGTGATTCTTCCAGAATCTTTTTTGTCTCCCTATATGAATCATATTCATTAAATAAACTGGTGATTCTAAATTGGCTGTAGGTGTCAATGTGAGTCTCTGTGCTAGCCCTGATTGGCAACTTGTCCAGGGTCCCAGGGAGGGTACATCCAGGCTATATCCATGGATGGATTATTATTATTATTATAAGTTTTACTGCATATTTTTCCCCTCTTCCTGCACTTTCAGGGGCACACCAGGGAAGTTGACTCCGGAGACTGAGAACATTGTTTTATAGATTCCTTGGCCTAAACGTAGATACGTTTCTACATATCTCGCAATTTCAGGTTTTTCTTTTGTTTTTAATAATGTTTGTGTTAAATAAAGAACAAACTCAGAGAATCCAGTTAAATTGCATTTGGTCTGGTTCTTATATAGCACTCAAAGCACGTTATACACCATGTCTCATTCACACAAGCACTTTTTTTTACTTTCTATCTAACATTCACACACAGGTATCAGGAGCAACTCGGAGTTCTCCATCTTGCCCAAGTATACTTTGGCATGCAGACTGGAGAAGCCAGGGATCAAACCACCAACCTTCTGAGTAGTAGATGACCTGCTCTACCTCCTGAGCCACAGTCATCTGTCCAACTTGTATACCAAATGTTGTGCATGACTTCAAATCATACAGGAACATTTGCCCTTGACGTTCCTTGTAAGCCACACAGATTTACATCATTGCTAAAAAACAAAAATCACTTGTCATGTTTAATGAAAACAAGCAGTTTTGTTTGGTTTTGTTAGATGAGCACCAGTTTTGTACTTACGTAAAAAAAATAACCAGGTGCTGCTAATCAAATTTATTAAGGCTCCTACCTAATTTGATTAGCAACACCTGTGTTTACCTCCTATTTCAGGTCTAAATGGCTGCTGTGAAAATGTGTTACCTGCAAATTTTTTATTTTCATTGCTTAATAAATGTAGCAGAGTGGTTCCTCTGAAATGTGGTGGATTTTTATTCTAGAAAATTAAAACAAAAAACAAAAAAAACAAAACTTGAATGACCTTGATAGCTTTTTCACCAACAAACATTTAATGCACAGAAGTTGTTTAAGAAGCTCCTGCTCAGTGTTTTTATATTTCAGCGGTGATTTTAGCTCCATCAGGATCTCTCCTGCTGAACCTTTACTTTTCAGAGTGTGTGGCTAGGATACACCCTGAAGATACGCTTACAGGAATGCAAATCTTATTCAAATTATTTCAGCAAGAATGTGACATCGGTTACTTTAGAACACAGTAGAAATTACAGACTGTCTTCAACTAATGATGATGGATTGAAGAAAAACAAATGTACATGTGGAGGCGAAAAGGTCACTTAGGTGTAAAATTTCTCACTTTTATCTGTCTGTTTTTCACTTTGATCACCACCCTTTTAAGTAAATGGCTTCAGCAGAGCAGCTCAGTTGGAACATTTGCCCTTCAAGCCTTTGACAGGAAGTTTTTTTTTTTTTCTCAGAGAATGAAGTGGGTGTGAAGTGGTGGTGGTGCAAATGCACAAATGATGATATTACAAATCTCATATCTAAAAGAGAACTCACACTCATCTGTTTGTAGTTTCTTGTCTGTAACTTGTAAGCATCTTGCTGCAGTTTTTATAAGCTGGTGGAAGAAAACAGTCTTGAGTCTTGGTACTGAAATGATCTGTTACAGAACAGAAGTATGAGCAACTCTACAAGCCACTTTGGAACCCACCCTCAACCCATCTCCTCTCTTTCGTGCTATTTCTAACTAGATTCATGTCAGTTCCATTATTACTGATGCCTGTTCCATTCTGTGAGGTCTTGCTGCTGCTCTTTCTGGATTTAGGCTGTACATATGCACATGAAAAGATAGGCAGGTCCCAGAACAGAACCATACTGCCAAATATTACAGCAGATTGAATAACAGTCCTATTTTGACTAAAGTGGTCCTGAAAGAAAACCATTAATGGTCAGTTTAATGTTCTATTTTAGGATGCAAATTTAGTTTGTTTGTCTATACTGAGGCTCAGTTTATGTTTTTGTCAAACTGAAATATATTGATTAGTTTCAACTGTTTTTTGTAAGAGCCTCCAGTATCAGTGTTCTTTTTTGGTCATTTGTGTGTTTAATATGATCAACAGTCTCCAGCCCTGCCAGCAGTCATAAATCAAAGTATTGAACAAAGTAACCTGCTGGTTCATGTAGATAAAAAGTATCCAACTATCCACAATCTAGGGATATAACGGAAGTACCTGTCACCAGTTTCATTGCCATTCATTCAATTTTTTTGTTGAAATATTTCATGTCTGAAAAAAAAAATGGCAGCAATATTGCCATCCCTAAAGTCCCACTATGGCGTGAAACCTGATCAGTGACCTTTACTCTTTTACTGTTTGCACTTGTAGCTGCATGTCAGGTGCCTGTGGTTCAGACAGTAACATAGTGTACTGACATACAGATCCATGAAAAGGTTCATACAATCCTTCCAGGAATACATACCACAAACATATGTCAGAGAGTCCTAATCTTTCCAGGGAATGTAACTATGTGAATGTGTGTGAGAGTTTGCAGGTATGTATGTGTGTGCCACTATAAAAACCCAAAAAGTGAGATTGCCAGACAGTGGTCCACCATATTGGACATGATACAACTACCGGCTGCTAAGAAAAAATGTGTATCTCCTGACTGGTAGGCAGTGGTTTCTGGAGGTTGCTGGCTCTCGCTGGGGGAGAAAGAAGAAAATCAGAATCAGAATCAGAATATTTTATTAATCCCAGAGGAAATTATGTGGTTACAGTTGCTCCAGGACAGTAAGAAAGTAATTAACAAGTTTAAATACCAATATTAAATAATACAATATATTACAAAATTACAAAATATTACAAATAGCTCTAATAGTACAAATAACTCTAATATAAAAATATCCCAATATATTACACAAAATTACCTATAGATAAGTTGAATTGAGGTGCCCATGTTATCATACTGCCTTTGTTATATTAAGGGTGTACAGTTGTTGCAGTGAATACTTGTGCTTTAGATGGAGGAGTTGTACAGAGAGAGCCACAGGCAGGAATGATTTCCTGTGTCGTTCAGTGGTGCATTTGGATAATCTCAGTCTCTCACTGAACGTGCTCCTGTGACTGAAAAGAAAAGGTGCTGCACCAAAAACCTCCTAGCTTTGGTTGCTAGCACATTGCATGGTTGGCTGTAGTTTTTTTTACTAATACTTGATAACTACTGACCGAGTGGTAGCACAACTCGGAAAAAGTGTGACGTTTCACAATCAAAGTAAAAGTTGTGCCTCAGTGCTGCAGCCAGTGTTTCTAGACAGCTTCCATTCAAACAACAACTGCAGCAATATGCTAGTGACCAAAGCAATCACAAAGAGGTTTTTACCATGGGGGAATGGGGGAATGTACATTTTTCCTTTGCGACAGGTGGTTGCCAGATGGTCAGAGACCGGCCTTTAGGGTTGTGTGACTGGGGGCTTATTCACATGATCCTACATTGTCACCATGATTGTAACACATCCAAAATGGTGGACAAGTTAATGTCACACTGTTTGTGGTCACTTGTTTGCAAAACCTGACTAGAAGTCTATGGGAAAGTGCTACTGCTCCTGTGACCTCAGTGAAACACTTTCCTAATTAATTTATGAGAACAATTGCTAGTTTCAGGTCTATAAGGCAGACAGGTTGCTACTACATAAGGGTACAGTGTTAGTTGGTTTTTCATTCAACTTGATCGCTTGTTGCATCTGGTTTCAAAAAAGCAAGATGGCAACAGCCAAATTGTTCAGCTCAAGGATTCAAGGCTGGGCCTTCACGGACGAAAGGGTGATGCCACAGTGGCTACCTCCATCTTTTATATACAGTCTATGGTTATTAGGGACAGGAGTAATTGCAATTAAATGTGATTACAAATAGTGGTCTGTCTATTCCATTCTTCTCACTGCTTATCAGTGAAGACCAGACTTGGTGAAGAATAGCTGGTGCAACATGTCACAAGTTTTGAACCAAGAAAATAAATAAACTGTTTTTATTTTTGTTTTTTTGTTCTTTCTTGTTTTGATTAGATTGGTAGCACAAACCTTTTGTTGAATGAGTGTTACAATGCAAAGACATGAAAGGGAAATGGGTCAGGTAAGTGAAAGACAGTAAAAAAGACTCAAGCTGTTGTATTTGTAGAGCGTTGATAACAGATGTTGACAGCATATGATCAAAGGACACAAGTTTAAAGATTAAATCATCTGCACAGAGGTTTATGATACTGTGGGAAGAATTTACAACTTATCTTATTGTGATATAATCATCAGCAATGAGCCCTTGGCCATTTTGACTGGCCAACAGCAACTGATAAGACATATTATGGCTGATGTCTTGAGTGTTTTCTTATTGTGTTTTTTCAGTCTGAATGATTTTTATCTGACAGTAATGTTCCTTAGGCTCTGTTTGAGCGCTTCATCATGACATACAGTGACATCAGGGACTGATGGCTGACAGAATATCTTATCCTCAGGCAGTTTCCGCAGCATGGATAATGAAAGATGTTTTCAAGTTGTTGTCACTTGTTGGGAATTTATCTCCTCTACAGCCAAAGACGTTAACATGACCTGTCAGGATCTCCTGCAGGTTGAACCCAGTTTCCTTGACACTTAAACAGCTGACTCAATTTGTATAGTAATTTAGTATTCAGAGAAAACAACACTGTCTTCTTGGGTTAGAAAAGCATCTAGTCTCCATTCTAAACCACTCAGAATTTCCCTTTACTGGATGTCACTCTGAATAAAAGTTAAGATTTGATCAATATGTCTATTTGTTTTTAAGATAAGATGTACAAAAAGTGCAGTTCCCTGGATTTCACACTGACACAGAGACATGCTTACGCACTCAACTCCTGCTGTGCCAAAACTTCACACATGGGGTTTCTGTTTGGATGGGCTTGCAGCCAGAAGACACACACATACTGTACACGGTGAACTATTGCTTAACAGGCTTCAGCAGAACAGTCTGAGCTCAGCACTGAGCAATATGGACCCTCAACCCCAGAAGCAATGAATGGGCTGTTTCAGATAGAAATTTTGATGAGCACAGAAGCGGAGGGGAAAACCTAACATTTTAGGAATATGGGCAGGAAAAGAGAGAAAAGAAACGAGAGAATTTTTTTTTTAAGTAGATTAAGGATGGAGTGCATGGAGGTCACAAATATTACTCAGAAAGTCAAAAACATTTTGATGTCTTTACCCTGCAATTAATGAACCACCCTTTCCTGTGTGTGTGTGTGTGTATCTGTGTGTCAGCTTATCAGAGTTACAAGTTTCAGTTCCTCTATGACAAAACACTGATGTCAGTCAGTAAACAGTGGTCAAAGTTCAAAGGTTAAAAAGGGCATACAAAGTCTGCGTAACCTCACTGTGGCCTTTTTTAAAGAAGAGGAAGGTTGAGAGCTGAGAACTGGTGTGCAGAAAAACCTGGCAAGGCCTAATTCTCTAACAATTAAGCTTAGATTGTGTTATACTGAAATATCCTAACAAATCCTCAAACCTGACCGGCCATAGCCACTAACTTTTGATATGAACCACAAGAGGTTTCCAGTGTAAACAAAGTAGAAGCTGGATAACTTTAGTAAATCACTGTCAAGTAGTAGACCGTGGATGCTGTCCTGCTTGGGTGACTTGGTTTTGAACTTTGTTTTGCTTGTTTCCCATGGCTGTGAAGTTTTACTTTCGCTCCGTTAAATCCACTTGTATCTCTGTCTGTTTAGCTGCCTGCTCTGTTTTGTTTCAGAAAGTCCAATCTGGTGAGGTTTTTTAACAATATTTGTACTTTTTAAAGTAGAATGCACTTTAAAAAAAAAACTAAACTGAAATTCCTCCAACACTCAGCAGAGTCTTCTCATACCACAGTCAATAAAAATGAAACTTGGTTTAACCCATTTTGTTTCCTCTTATGTTACTCTGCCCCGAATCAGTGTTAGGTTTAGGCACTACTGAAGGATTTTGGTTAAGAAAAAGATCGTGGTTTGGGTTATAATACACCTCTGCATAGTATTAACCCTGCACTCACTGAAGGGTATGAGTCACACTTTAATTTAACCAGTGCATAAATGCCAAGAAATGCAATTCCTTTAATGACCACTTGAGGTTCCCTTCAAAAGCGAGTCAGTCACCACTGAGTCTCATGTTAAAATGGCCAATTTTACAGCAGAAACAAGCAGCCTGGTACAAAATTTTTTCTTGATCTCTTCTTGTTTCAGCTGGTCCCTTTAGGGGTCACTACAGCAGATCATCTGCCTCCATCTCACCCTAGCACCCTCTTCTGTCTTACCAACCTTTTGCATGTCCTCCTTCACTACCACTTCCATTTTTCTCACCTTATCCATAATGGCACTTGTTTGTTAGTGAAGCTGTAAAGTTGTGTAACTTTATCTGTATAACTTTAACTGTGTAGCAGAAGTATTGCAGGGTAAAAAAGATTTTTAAGCTTCATTTTAGGAGCAAAGTCTCCAAACTTTTAAAGCAGCTTTTTATAGATTGATTGGTGATCCCTTACATGCTTGTATTATGTCCATGTTAGCATTAGCGTTATGGATCTCTCCATTAATTCAATCTGGTCGACCGTATTTATGCTGTGTGTGACTTTTGTAGCATTTTTAATGCAGTCATCTGACAAATAACATGGATTTCTGTGGTTAATTGTATTAACAGCCCACCCAAAAAGCCTGTACTCCAGTGTAACTTACGTTCCTTAGTACTAATTAGCACATATTTGTCCTGGGCTCCCTGTTAAAGTCAGGAGAGAGTTACAGACTGAAAACGCTCCTTTTCAAACTACAGTGCAACAGTTTTAAAAACGTATAGCTGTAGGCACTTAAGTCAAAACTTAAGTCAAAACTGTAAAACACATTAGTGTCATTTCATTTTTAATATAACTGACAGCTGAAAAGATCATAAATTTGCCTAAAACATAGTCTAATGAAATCCTAGAGACCAATAAGGGGAGGACAAAGCAAGAATGACAACCTGCAGCCAGCACCTCAAAAGCACACACGTTATCCAAACAAACCGTGACGTCCACTGAGGTAAAAACAGGCATCAGCTCCTTGATATACAAAACAAACAAACCCAAAGTAAAGACAAAGAGATCAGTATCCCCTGTGTTCATGAGCAGAGCGCATGATCAACTGCTTCTTTAAAGAGATCAGATCCATCTGATCTCATCCCTACATTTACATGTAAACACACACACACGTTTCAGTTGGTTTAAGCCTGCATCCTTTCAGTCACGAGTCAGTCAGCCAGTGACACACTCACATCCAGGAAAATTTTTCCTGGGAGTCCTGAGGGGTTTTTCCTGTGATCATCAGTGTGTTTCATGTGTGCTCATTTCATTTCCATTAAGGAGCCATATTTACATGATGCATGATTTCTGTAAAATAAATATCCTCAAACAACAGTTAACTTTTTTTTCCCCCCAATGGCTGACTTGCTGATGGGGATGATGAAGTGTTGAAATAATTTAAATGATAATTACATGTTCGGTTTGTGCTTCACACATGGACATGTTTAAACACTCAGTCAAAATTACAAAGTTTGAACTCGACCTTTGACACACTTAGAAAACCCCCCTGACTGTTTAAGCTGTGTTGTAAACACTTTTATCTGTCTTCATCGCAGCAGCATTTTTTTCCGCCTGTTCTTCACTATAGATGTGAAAAAATCTAAATAACTGGAACTGTGAAGATCAAAGATCATCGGCTGTTGAAAAACAGATGTTGTCTTTACAATTAGGAAGCCAGAATGCTATATTTTATGTTTTGTGTCAGGATATTCACATCTAGCAGTGGTTAATAACCAGGCAGTTGTGTTAATGTTTTAACATTTTAGTGTAATAATTGACATGCTTGTGCTGATCACAGGGAATCATTTTCACAGCCTACTCTCTCTAAAGATGCAAAGTTGCATCTGAACAAACCACAAGACTTCTGGAACAATGTCCTTATGACAGACGAGACCAAAGTGGAGATGTTTGTCCATAAAGCACAGTGCCATGTTTGGAGAAACTGAACACAGCATATCAGCACAAACACCTCATACCAATTGTCAGCACGGTGGTGGAGGGGTGATGATTTGGGTTTGTTTTGCAGCCACAGGACCTGGGCACCTTGCAGTCACTGAGTCGACCATGAACTCCTCTGTATACCAAGGTATTCTAGAGCCAAATGTGAGGCCATATGTCCGACAGCTAAAGCTTAGCTGAAACTGGGTCATGCAACAGGACAATGATCCCAAGCACAGCAGTCCACACCTCAACCTGATTGGCATGCTGTGGTGGGACATTAAGAGAGCTGTGCATGAACCAGGGATCGGCAACCGTTTCTATCAAGAGAGACATTTGTTTTCAATGTTGAGCAATTTTTGAGCCTTAAAACATTTGTTTCTGCAAGTGGATCAAACTAAAGGAGCCTATTTTGGTAATTAGTGAAACATAAGTTCCTGTAGCTTAATGGTCTATATAATAAACAATAGTAAAAATAAATAAAAATAAGAAATAGGGCAATTTCAGTGTAATTTTGATTAAAGTTCAGTTCAGTGCATTCCTCTTTTTTCTTCATTTCATACAGCAATCAATCCTCGGACCTATAAATGATACCCACTAAATGTCACTGAATTCAACGGTAAAATACAGCTTGTTAAAATAGATGCTTTGGTGCTAAATAGAAGTCTATTAAAGAATGGTGGTCTCACCTGTTTAATGTGACTTCTGTTTCTGAACATCACTGAAGATTTTTTTTAGTATCAGGGCTGTAAGATATATGGATTTTTGGATTTTATGTATTTTATGCTTGAGAAAACCTGATTGCACAAGTAAGTTGATCCAAAGATGGACATGACTCCAAACACATACTTCTTCACATTCGTATAATTGCCATGATAACATTCCATGTTTCAAACACAAGTTTGTCGGGTTTCAGTATCGCTCCATTTGTGGTTTTGAGCGAAAATAGCCTTCTGATGGATAATACCTTCAAGCTCAGTCTTTGTCAGCTATGTCAGCCAGTTCAGTTTTGGGGTCAGTTTTACTCCCATTAATGCCAAAATGTTTAACAGGGATGGGTCAGTGTCCAGTGGTGTAGCTTTTTCTTTTCTAAACTCGCTGAATCATTACCTGAATGCAGTTTGCATTCAGATGATTGCACTTTGTAAACAATCACAACTGATGTAATTGTGTCCCTCTTTGAACTCTCTCAGGGAGGGGAAGTCTGAGTGCGTGCCTCTCTGTACATATTTGTACAGATAAGGTGCCATAAGGTGCCACTTTTCCAGTCAACTGGGATCTTCCAGTTGTTGATACATGTAGACTCCTACATGATCCTCCTTTGCTATACAAGAAAGTTTTCACATTCCACACAAGCACATCCCCTGTGGATAGCCACTAGATTTTGTTAGGAAGCACCAGATCCGAATACACACTCCTTCACACACTCTGTTTGTTCTGTGTTTGCATGCACAGGCCTTCTTGGTGCAAGATGTAATGAAATGTGAGCAGTTTGCTATCCAGTAACTTCTGCAATAAAGTCACAAAACCCTTCTGTGTTCCTCTCATACTGGGTACTCGCATCTGTAGCTACTGACACCATGTTGCTGGTGTTTATTAGTTTTTTAAACAGCTGAAAACAGCCTCACAAATGTCCTTCCATCTGAGTTCACATACATACACATACAGTGTTATCTTTTCAGTATCATTCAGGTCCATTGACTCATCACAGGCAACTGAATATGCTGGAGCTGAACTGATATTCTAAATTTGTTGACTGGTGATGTCTGTTGCCAGTTTTAAGGTCCTGTATTTGATTGTATTTACGGAGAGAGGCATATCATTAATTTGTTTAATTATCTCAGTTTTGTTTTTAAAGTCTGAGAATAGATGCTCTGACATTTTGATAAAGGACTCTTTCAGGTATTCGCCGTCTGTGGATGGCTTCCCACCACTCACTATCTATTACATAATTTCCTCAGGGATTAATAAAGTATTCTGATTCTGATTCTCCTGAGCGGCAACAAAACTAGCAGCTGGAGTTTAGAGATTTGATCCAGTTCTTAAAAGTACTTTTGCTCTGCTCTGCTTTCCGCAGCAGTTCCAAAATTACTCTCGCTTTCATCCCCAGATGGATACTTTGAGGCAGTGTGTTTGTTCTGGAAATGTCTTTCCATGTTGCTTTTTTTTATTGTTGGCTAATTTCTCGCCACAGATCTAGCATACAGGTAAGCCAGCAGCATTCGTAGTTAAAGCAAACAAATCTGTCCACATATGTTAAACTCTTTATTTTCCTCTCCGCCTTTACATCAGGACCTCTTCAACATTAGACACTTTCAAAACCCATTTTTGTCTTTTGGCTTTTTAATCAGAATGAATTCTGTTTTGTTTTTACTCAGGTTTTCTCACTTTATATTTCCTTTCTTTCACTGTCATTTTGTCCTATGTTTTTATGTTATTTGATTACTTTAGATGTACAGCACTTTGGTCAACAGCTGTTGTTTTTAAATGTGCTATAGAAATAAACTTGACTTAACTAGGGAGCAGGTAGTTGAGAGCCTGGAGAGGTGGAGGTATACACTGGAGAGAAGAGGAATGAAAGTCAGTAGAAGCAAGACAGATTACATGTGTGTAAATGAGAGGGAGATGGGTGGAAAAGGTGAACATGCAAGGAGCAGAGGTAGTGTGAAGGTAGAATGAGTTTAAATACATGGGGTCAACCATCCAAAGCAACGACAGTGCGCAAGAGAGGTGAAGAAGAGAGTGCAGGCAGGGTGAAACAGGTGGAGACAAGTATTGTGGCGATTTTTGACAGAAGGATAACAGCAAAAGTGAAAGGGAAGATTTACAAGATGATAGTGAGACCTGCTATGATGAATGATCTGGCACTAACTTTAAGATCGGAGGCCAAGCAGGAAGTGGCAGAGCTGAAGATGTTAAGATTTTCATTGAAAGTGACAAGATTAGAAATGAAATGAGATTAGAATGAGATTAGAAAGTCACAGGGAACCAATAGAGATAGACCAAAGAGCTGCATGCAGCTGCAGACCTGCAGGGTCGAGACCCTTCGTATAAATGAAAACTTGCAAACCTCAATGGACTGAAGCAACGCTGTAAAGAAAAGTGGATCAAAACCTCCACAACAATGTGAAAAACTGATAAAAGTCAGAAAACAGTTGAACAAGCTGTTGAATCAAGGGGTGTACTTTTTACCGGAGTGCATACAGTCCTATGAAAACTTTCTTTTTCACATGACTGTATCTGTAACTGAATTAGTTTATGATATATTCTTGAAAGTATCAAGAAGATTGGAATTTTATATGTATAGTCCGAAATAGTCGGCAACAGTAAAAAATACTTAGATCCAAATCTGGATAGAGCCAAATATATCAGTAATTTTTTCACTAATCCTGCTAACAAACAAATAAACTGAAACAATTGCATGAACCTCCTTGGCAACAATAACATAAATGTATGTAAATATTTTTGCTCAATTTGAGTTAATGCCTGTAACCAAACGTTTCAACTTCTAAAGCCTAAAACCAGAAGAGTAAGTTGTTATAGCAGCAGATTGATGGCCAGTAATCACATGCTCAACTGTTGCTTTTTTATTCTGTCACAGTGTGCACTTACTTTGGACCATATGCTGTATTTAAATCCCTTCTTTTAACTGTTTTCCTCTCTCTCTCTTGCACACACACACCACAGGGATGTACTTAACAAGTAAAAACAGGAAGTTGCTCACATCCCACCACACATTCCACACACCCTCACACACATACAACTCCCCAAAGCACACACATAACGGAAAGAACAATTGACGGGTGGACAGAAAAAAGGAAACACCAAACCACTGCTTTAACGCTCATTGCTCAGGAATGAATGGAATACCGTTCATGTCACTCCACACTCTCGCTTCATTGGCTGAGAAAAAATTGTGTGGGTGGTGAGGAATGCTGTGATTGGCTGCAAAGGAACGCCGGGACCGTTTAAATTGGACAAGGTTCAAGCTGCTGCGTAATTTAATATTGAAGTGACTAACAGACCTCTTCCTCTTCTCAGAGATTAAAAAAAAAAAAAAAGAAAACTACATTTACTTACGGGAAGGTTGACAAACCAGACCCACCCTCTCAATGTCTTATTCTTTTTTTCATTCATTGAGTTAAAGCAGAATGGCTTACTACAGCCTGAGTCATCGGATGTTAGCAAGATAAATGCCACTGTTTAACTACAATACAAGGAAGGTACAAGCATCCATTGCTGTTCAAGTTATTATCAAAGATGAGGGCAGGAAAAAAATGTAAGCACAAAAGTAAACATGTTTTGTCTGTAAATCTAAGTCCCTAAAAAACACTTCCTTTTAACAAACACCAATTTATGGGAAAAATGATCCCGTTAGAAGACAAATACATGGATAAATGAGACAACTATTTGGCCAAAAGCAAAGAAGGAAAGGACATATAAGGAGAAGAGGAAATGGGCAAAATGAGCGAAAAAGAGGAATGATGGAAAAAAACAGAGACAGGAAAAATGAATCCACACTGAAAGATGATAAAAAGACAGAGGGAAAAAAAAGCAATGGTGGAAATGGAGACTAGAAGAGGAAAATGCAGCTAAGAAGGGTTAAGGTTATATAAAAACAAGAGTAAAGAAAATGAGTAAGAGGGAAATGAGAGTGAAAGAATACATGGGAAAACACTATGAACAGATGAAAAGGAGACATAAAGAGAAAAATGAAGCAAAGAATAAAAGAAATGAGCCCAGAAGCTGAAAAGAGAAAAGAAAAAGGGACACAGAGAAAATAACATAATAGAGGAAAAAGGGGGCTATAAATACAAGGTCAAAGACAAGTAAGGGGCTTTTAAAAGAGTAGAAAAGTTTATAAAGTTATAAACTTATAACATTGATGATAATCATAGGACAAATGAGACTGAAAAACAGGAAAGTGGGCATGCAGGAGAGGAATATCATGATGGGCTGACTGCCATGAGAATGTGCTCAAAGAGGATATGAAGGAACACTTTCTCTTTTTCTTGGAAAAATAGAATTGATAATTAGATGAAAGATAAAATTGGTGGCAGGTGTGGTTTTCACCGTAAAACATGAGGTTAATAAAACTCAGTGAATGATAATTTAAACAGTATCTATCCTCAAATGTAAAGATTAAAAAAAAGGTTCCTTTGAAAGTTTAAGTTTCATGTGAAGTTTTATCTTCTCCTTTGTAGTCTTAGTCTAAAAAAAAATCCCAAGCTAAAACTTACACTTATAATATAAAGTAGAAATTATTTTATTGCCACTTGGCACGTGCACAGCTATGAGCTGCATCATCAATAATAATGAACCTTCTGACCTCAACTCCTCTTGGTCCCAAAACCCACACACATACAAAACAGGCCGTGACCCCGTCTCACCAAAGGTTACCAAGGGTCATCGACAATGTGAACCAATTAGGATTTAAGACGTTTTCAAATCTCTAGTTCAGTTTGTTTGATCTAGACTAAAAAAAAGAATGAAGCACTTTTTTTTTAAGGTTCAAATGAATCCCAACTTATTATAAAGCAAAGTCTCTGCGAGGTAAGTCACACAGATATGTCTCTCACTGGTTTGGTTTTTGATGTCATCCTGAATCATCAGGACACACATGAGAAAAGTAATAATGAGTAATAATAATTGAAAAATCACTTTAAAAACAACAACAACCAGGCAATGTCATAGCTGAATATATTTTTGATGCTAAACCTTTTGTACTATTACTTAAATATGATTGTGACTTTTACTTAAGAGTCTAAATACTTGTTTCATCAAACTGCAAAACTGTTAATTAATAATAATGTTAATTTAAAAAAAATCAGGCTCTTGTGCAAAATCGTGTACTACCTTCTGTAAAAGGGTACAGAGCTGAGCATGAAAATCATACATCAGTTTATCCTCAGTTATTTCTGATCAAGTGATCTCATTTCCTGTGGGACCCCCTGCCTTGTTGAAAGAAATACTTAGACTTCCTGTGCCACCTTAATTATAAAATCCTGGAAAGGGCACAGGTTTACAGAGGATACGAACACAACAGACTACAGAATGAAATCAGCTGTCTGATCAGAGTAAAATCCCAACACTTGTCCTTGCAACGTATGTTATAATTGCTGATATAGATTATTATATATCCTTAATGTTCTGCTTCAGGACAGTTGATGAAAAGAAGACTTAGTAATTTAACTTTTCAATTTATGCAGAATTCTGTTTTATATACTTATATACTATACTTTGTATGCGTTCAGACCAGGAAAGGAATCACAGTAGTCCACCTGGAACCTCAGCACCTCCATCGGTGTTCAACTTTTCCATCAGCCCCAGTGAATCACACTAACATGATAAATGGACCAGAGTTTATATTATAAAAGTGAAATACATTAGGTATTTAAAAAACCCTTAAAAAAAGACATTCAGAATGGTTATTAGGGGATGAAAAAAAGATGAGTGAGATAGAAAGAGGAAGGAAAGAGACACTGAAGAAATAAGGGTAAAAAAGGCAGCACAATATTAATATGAAACTGAAGGAAAAGAGGAGAGAACTTATCTTCCAATCTTTTAAGTGAAAGCATGACTCTAGTATTATTATTATTTGTAGAGCACATTTCAAAAGTCCAACTAAACTCCAGTCTAAACTGCAACACAAGGGCAATGAGATAACTAGTCATAAAATCCTCTTGTTACAAAGAGACAACAAAATTTAGAGTATAAAGACCAATACAATGAAGAAATGTTAATGAGCTTGTATGACTCAATGACAGCAGTTAATCTTTATTTCTATATTTTATTTCATGTACGTGTATTGTCATGTATGAACACATTCTGAATGTTGTATGGAAGAGTACAGGAAAAGTACAAACAGGAATTTCCACCGTTAGATGTAGAGCTGAAGAAGCAAGGGCTCCTAATGCATTATTATCTGCAAACCTGTGAGTTGTTATCACGAAAAACAGAAGCGAGTACTCACACCTCTACTGAAGAAAAAGAGATATGGGAAGATAGTGAAATCCCTAACAAGAAAAACACAATCAGACAATCAGATAAAGAGGGGTTTTTTTATTAGAAAGAAAGTAGTCCCCTTGAACTGGTGAGTAAAACATTTTAGGAATGTGTTTATTTGCATTTTAGCATCTGGTGAAGAAGCAGGTCTTTGTCTTGTTAAAGTGTAAAAGCAGAAAAAAAAAATTAAAGGGATTAAGTTAAATACCAGACCTGGATAAATTTAGTTTGCAAACTTGTACTCTGTGGATTTAAAAAAGAAAGAAAGAAAGGATTAATCTTCAACACCAGAGTGTTCCCAGCCTGAAGCAAGTCCTGCCATTCACTCACACACAAAGAAACTGAGAGATGCTCTGCTTTGTTCATCTTCTAAAGCAGGGACTGTGTGTGTGTCTGTGTGCTCAGTTGTGCTTATGTGAGCAGATCTTTAACTCTCCGCTGACCTTTGGCTTCCAGTGTCTGTGAATCAGTCTGTAAACATCTGTGAATAGATTTTCCTCCACCAGCGTGGCCCACATCAGCCTATCAGTCTGTTCTACAGCAGCTGTATCAAGACCAAATTTTTACTTTGACAATGGTTACTTGGTATGGAGTAAAAACATTCATAACATCTAATGGCATCTTATCTGACCAACCAGTGCTCAGGCTGAGCTTCTGAGGCGGGAGCCTGCTAAATGTTCCCACCTAATGCTTAAAAACTTAAACCAAGAAAGTCCAGCTTTACTTTGAAGTTTTAAATTATTTTATTCTTATCTATTCAGGTGCAAATTTATGTTACAATTGAGTAGTGCATAACTCTATTTTTAATTGATACATCAGTTATCTTTCTAATTTATACTTGGAATTTGAATTTTTACTTAATCTTCTTATAGTCTTCTTTTTCTTCCTGTCTATATGTTTGATTGATTTTATGTGTATTTTATATGTTTCTGTAAAGCACTTTTTAACACTGGCTTTGCTAAATGCTATACAAATAAATATTATTGTTATTATTATTATTATTATTATTATTATTATTATTATTAACAAACAGCATGAAATACTTTAATTAAGCAAGAACTTTGTTCAGAAATGCCCCTAACAATCACTTTTGGCCATGTAACTCTAATGACAAATTTGATCAAAACACAAATGAGCAGTTTATGGTACTTTTTAAAAAATAATAATTTACTGTGTTTACATTTTTCATAAAGTCAAAACAAATATGACACTTGTATAAAAAGAGTTCAAATTCAGATTAGCTTCAGTTAATTTCCAGACTGGGTTTGCTCATTACAAACATTTAGCTTCATTTCAGTTTGTAGTTTCATTGTTGCTCTTATGATATGGGCGGTATGTGTCTGATTGTAAGATTTAATAAATTCAGAACAGTACAACAATCCAAACACTTGACACACAATCACACAGACATCTCAGAGTCAATAAACAAATGCATCAAATCCCCACCAGACATGGTGTGCTGACAAATTTGACCAATCTGAGCACATCTTTTTTCTTTTTCCTAAGACCTAATCTTGCAATGCAAAAAATTTGGGCATTAAAATGTTCTTCACCCTTAATTTTTCCACTTTTCCACCTTCAATTCCTGTTTAAACTCAACATAAAGTCACATGCTAACATGCTTTCAAGCTCACTTTACCACTTTTGTTAAAAGTGCTCTTTAAACTGTTGCTCAATAGAAACTCTTAACCAAACATTTTTGTGTGTTCAGAAAAACAACCCACACCTATCACAGTTTAATCTGTAAGACCTCTGCTTATTCAAATAAACTGCAATTATACAAATTAAACAAATATAAACAAATAGCTGTGCATTCTCCTGCTGGATTTTGTTACTTTACCTTCTAGCAGCCATTTTCCAGAAGCCAATGACTCTCTTTTTAACTGTAACACATGGGACTCGTCCCATCTCTTCATAGACCATACATAGAGAAACCCCTAAATCATTGCACCCCAACATACATTTCTTCATTAGCTTTCATAAAACTGCCCTGACAAGACGAATAACAGCGTTCGTCTTAGCAGATTCTCCCAAAATGACCTGAATATTTTCTGTGAGAACGGACACCCAAAATAACTCAGCTGACCTCTGCAGCTCTGCTGGTTTTGATGATGAAGCAGACACACCCCCACATTTCATAGCCCTTCCCACTGCTCTCTCTCTCCCTCATTCATTCTCTTTGCTTTTTCTCACACTCATTCATACATTCATCCCCTGTTTCTGTCAGACTAAACAGTGGAATAACAGCCATTCGTTCGTCTGCAGGACTAGTGTTTACACAGCGTTCCCTCTCTCACTCAGTTGATCACTCTCTTTCGCACACGCTCATTGTCATTGTGTCTCTTCATGTTTTTCCAAGACTGCTGTTCTTGCTGTTTTTCCACTCAGACTGTAATGGCACAGTATGGAAGTTAATGGACTGTGCACATGTGTTTTGAGGAAAGAAAAAAGGCATCATATAGCACTTCAAACATACAGTGATAAGGTTTAAAAATTAAAAGAAATTTTTTTTTTAAATTTTTTACCAACTTCACCAACATCCAGTTCAAAGAGCTAAAATATTTACCTTTAAGAATTTATTATTGTTATTTGTAATATATAATATATATATAATAATAATTATTATTATTGTTATTTCTTAATAACATTTAAATTTACAATAATGGATTACACAGCAGTGGGGAACACATTTCATTACAGTAGGTGTCTCTCTGAAAGTGCTGTAACTAAGTTTAAGGATATAATTCCTCCACTGTTATCTTCAATGCCATGTGCCAACAGAGCAGCTACCTAAACTCTACTCCCACAGAGGTCGATTATCTTGTTAATAGTGTTACATCCTCACTGCATATGACTCTGGATACTGTGGATCCTTTGAAAAAGAAAGCAACAAATAAGAGATGTTTGACTCCCTGGTATAAATCACAAATGTGCATCTTAAAGCAGATAACTCAGAGCAGATAAGGAGTTGTTTATTTTTGTAGCATTTCAGTCAGGATTTAGAATGCATCATAGTACAGAAAGAGCACGAGTGATGGTTACAAATTACCTTATTATGGCCTCTGACAGTGGACTGATTTCTGTGCTTGTCCTGTTAGACCTCAGTGCGGCATTCAATACCAATACCATTGACCACAATATTTTACTACAGAGATTAGATTATATTGTTGGATCTAAGAGGAAATGCGCTGCAGTGTTTTGAATCATATCCATCTGATAGATTCCAATTTGTGCATGCAAATGGGGAGTCTTCTTCACACATGAAAGTTAGGACAAGTTCTATTTACATTATATGTGCTTCCCTTAGGCAATATTATTAGAAAACACTGCATACATTTTCATTGCTATGCAGATGATACCCAGCTATACCCATCTAAGAAGC
>VUQS01033837.1:6974-18684 GCA_015108495.1 Heterochromis multidens
GGCCTGTTTTTGTTTTAAAAAAAAAAAAAAAAAAAAGGCATTCCCTGCCTTTAAAATCTTCTCCCTCTGCAAAAAATGTGCCTCTATGTATTTTAAATACTTGGATGTTTAACTTTCACTTATGGAGGGTGATATGTATGTGCAGCGTTTGATACTGAGAGGTTGTTTTCATGCTCGTGTACTGAAGGAGGAATCCATTTCAGTGCTCACATTAACTGTGAGTTCAACATGTAGATTATGCATTAAAAAAAATCAAACGTGTGATTTTGGTGACATCCTAAATTTCGAGGCAGTGCACGTAAACTGAAATTCAGAATATTTTTAAAGAGGCAATGAAAAGCTTTGTTAAAATGCTGACACAAAACGTTATTCAAAGCAGATTATTTATGTATTTTTAATCACATGCGCTTATCTCATCACAGAAACATACTTAAAAAAAATCAGTCATCTTATTACACCAGACAACTGTTTGGTTGTTATGTGTCACTGGGCCGATCGTCTGTGGAATAGCCTCACTCCTCTCTCTGTCACGCTCAGTGAACAGCTTCCCCTAGCTGTGCCTCCTTTTTGACACGTCTAAAGGGCTGTTTCTGACATCTTGCCATTCTGCTGGTCACCCCTCCCTGCAGCGCTCGTGCAGGCGGGAGGAAAAAAGCTGGTGACCTGGCCATTGCTGCCTTGCCCTAGGCCACTGCTACCCTGCTGGCAGCAGAAGGTCTGCTGGTCTGAGGCCATGCCAGGAACTCTGCCCACCACGGCTTGTGATGTCACAATGGACTCAGTCTCAGACCAAAGCTCTGATTGGCTCGGAGGGTTTGTATTTCTCACTTTCTGGGAAATGCCCTCTCAGTGCTTCACAGACGTAGAAATCAAATTAATTATCACTTTAATTGAATGTAATCTCGGCTTTCTGTCCTCCATAGCTGATCGGCTGCTTTCCCAGATCATACAGGAAACCAGAAATATGTTCTTCATGTATGTGATGTAATTTACTGCATGAAAAATTTTTTCTCGTCAGATCCAAAGTAAACTTTTACATACATATGTATGTACATCTGACTGTGACAAAATGTATGTATATATCTGAACAGCAGATGGTGCAGACACAGTTATATTGAGCACAATGATGAATAGATAGATAGCTGATGTAACTATTTCCCAGAGGTTAGTGATCTCTAATAATGATAGTCACCAGTAAGGACTGTTATAGCAGGGTTTAAATGGGTGTCTAGCTACCCATTTCCTCTTGTCTCCCCTATGCTTACATTTATGGTTTGGTCCTACATCCTGTTAAGAGCAGCAGCAGGAGCGGACCATCACATTTGGTGCTCAGCGTGGGGGCGGTTGGGGGAACTGTCATGTTCCAGCTATCCCATGGAGATACACTTCTGCCTCTCTGTGAAGATTTGGTGGGTTCTCATTTGCATTTGCTAATGAGATCCCATTTGCATGACTTTATACAGGGAGGCTATCTCTCTGAATATCTCTTTACAAATACAGGAGGTGGATGAAGTCCTGTTTATTTAACCTTTATTTACCAATTAGTCCCATTGGGAAGTCTTTTTTTTTTTTTTTTTGAGAAAACGGCCCAAGACACCAGCATGGTAAAGTAGTGCAGACAAATTATTTGACACAGTGCGTCATCTTAATATGTGAGTGGACGTTCTTTTACTTTTGGTTTCTCAAAGCAGATGAAACTCAGGAACCACGTTGTAATCTATCACCTTGACTGTGAGTCAGTGGAGCAACAGTTGTAACAACTTGATGGTGATACTATTAAAGCTTTTATGCTGTCTGTCAACAAAGGACATGTCTGCGTGAACATGTAGTGCTAACGTAGCCTTGGCTGTGAAATGTGTCCAAACCAAAAGTTGAACACTTCTTATTTCTTGACTTTTATTTACTACAGCAGAGAATAGGAGAGCTCCAAGTGTCTGCCCTTGCCAGTCCACCCTATTCACAACTTCACACGCACGCTTCATCTTCCCAGAAGCTTTCCTCAGCCAAGACCCATGACTTCTAAAATCACCTATCTGATGGGAAGTTCTTGAAGTCGCAGGCCAAAAGCAATTAAGGCCTGTTTAGAGCATGCCGTTATTATCACCCAATCTGTACTGTTAAGAATTTTTGCCCACCAATCTGCCAGTGTTAGCAGCCCCAAAAGACAACCACATTTGGTCCTGGGTCACAGTCAAGAGCTAAACTCATCCTCAGAGAGGGTGATGCATTTAAAGTCACAAAACAAGTAATAAGTGATATTAATGCAGCCCTAAAGAAGCCTTTAACATGTTTGCATATGAGGCTACAAAAAGTTTGAGAGTGACTTCGAATGCATTCTTTGTTTCGCTGTTGTGGGAAAGTGGCTAGAATGACTAAGTCTTTACAGCACATATTAAAGTGACAACTATACTTCCTGCTGAAGTGCTGCTGAACCAAAGATTGCACACTAACCACTTAAAGGTAGCAGATCTCTCATCTGTGTCATTAAGACAATAATAGGTCGAATTGAGGATAGCAGCACTGTAGCAAAAGATTGGATTTAACGATCAGTTGTTTGTGCCTCAAACACTGTTATGTACGAATTCTCTCATTAATACAGAGTGCACATTGAGATCTACATATTTATCAACATAATAACAGTTAAAAAAAAAAAAAAAGAAAAAAGTCTCTGTATTGTTTAGAAAAGTGTCCCTCTCTCCAGTGGGGTGGAAAGAATATTTTCTGCATTATGTCCCCTCTCATAGCAGACAGACAGGACCCAGAGCGTGTTTTTCTCATATCGGGAATCTGCTGACTGTGGTATCACATTATGATTAACAATTTAACTATGATCCCCGTCTTTCCCATTGTTATTCCACAGATGACTGAGAGTAAGGGCGAAATGCCAGCGACGGCACGCAGGCTTCATTAGATTCATTGATTGATTTATTGTTTTCCATGGTTGTAATCACTTCCCCCAAGGTAATTTGTGAGCTCTTTATGGTTCAGAGGTATAATCCTGAGAGTTAATTAATCGGCTTTGTTTAGAAGTTTGGAAGTAGAAATGAACCTCTGAATTGGTAAGAGCTAGGAAGAAAACTGTATATGTGACTTAGAATTCCTTGTTTACCACCACAAAGGATCAAAACTAAGAAGGTAAACAGACATAATTAGATTGGGGTGATATCTAGATCTTTTGCATTTATCTTGAGCCCTCTTTACCCTGTTTTTTTTTTTTTTTTTTCCCTTCTTGACAAATCCCAACTTGGAATTTTGCCACATCTCAGAAATCTACACATTTCTCACTAAAACTCATTGTTACAGACCCTACCACACAATAAAGAATCACTGCACTACACACAAACACCTTAATGACAAATCAGTGCAAATTAGTCATTAAATTGACACACAATTTAAAATGTTTGCATTCAAATTCATGGAATATGTTCAAATATTTACAAAAAGCAACATCTGTACTGCATATTCTTATAAGAATTACTACTAGACCAATATTCTGCTTTAATTCTTCACTTTAATCAACCCTCTGTCCACTAAAGGAAGAAAAAAAAGCATTGCTCCTCTCAACTGAACCTAAGAATTATAAATCCAGGATCACATAATAGAGTTATGTTCTGAACCAAATCTTTAGTTACAGCAGAACCTAAAGTGACACACGTTCCTAACCTCTTTCCACCTACAATACCTCCTGATATAGTCTGGCCTTTGTCAGTCTTAATTGAGGTTTGGGCTTGCTTTAATTGGCTTTTTGATGATTTGTGAATGCGAACTGCTGTTTATGGGTTAAGTGCATCTTAATCAGAGCTTTAATCCAGTCATTAACAGAGAAACATGAGGTGTCGAGAGCAGTAAGGAGAGGTTGATAATTGAGAGGCTGCTTCCTTGCTCCCCGTGCTGCGTGTTGGTAAGAGTGTGTGTGTGTGTGTGTGTGTGTGTGTGTGTGTGTATGTATGCTTACTTCAGCTGCATTTTGGAGGAAAAAGCTTCAGGAGGAAAATGTTGGTGATGTCAGTAAAATTTTTGTACGGCACTATAAAAGACAAACAGTTGCTGTACATATTTTGCCACATCCTTATATTTTTGCTCTTATTATAGGCGAAATTGCAAAGGACTTGATGAAAAATACAGAGTGAAATAAAAAAAAAATCAGCACAGAGCTTTTCACAAATCATTTTCTTTATCTCAGTACATATATTTGTTTCCCCAGTGAAAATATTCTATGTATCAATACTGAAAGTAAAACTAGATTGGTTTTGTCTACCCTCCCCTTTCCTCTGCTGTTCAGCTGTCACAATTTCTGAGTTTTTCTCACTGTATATTTTAGCACCTACCCCGTGTGAGGCCTGTGTGCTTCTATTCCCCCCACTCTCGTCCCCTTCTAATGCACACACACGGCGTGGAATCAATGAGTCTATATTGAATAAACATACTGCTTTTAGACAGGTTCCTAATTTGCATCATCCTTTGCAAGGTGTATTTTTCACCAATTTTAGTGTAATTTATTATATACTTACACACACCTTCTGATCCTATAAAAGCACTGTCAATTGCTCCCAAACCTTCAGCGCTAGTCACCCTCTCAGAGAAGATCATCGACAAATAAAATCCCAAAAATAGCCCACTCATACTCTGTTGGTGGCGTAGCAGCTGAGCAAATTAGGCTACCAGAGAGGCAGTACATTTGGGTCTACTAAGGATTAAGCGAGCTTTAACTGTTACTAAGCAGTCAAGAGGTATAAGTCAACAAAGGTTTCTTTTTTTTTTTTTTTTTTAATTTGGATCTCAATAATTTGGAGTCAGCTCTAAAATCACAACTACTTCTAAAACTTGGCCCAGGTGTTAACTTTTTTTTCTACATACTTCTGCATTGTGCAACACCATGCCTGCTGTGTTGTGTTGCCGCTATGCATATTTGTGTCTTAATTTAGGGCGTGAAGATCCCGATGACAAGACAAATACTGTGGCCTGAGTTTCACTACGCATTGGCTCTCCCTGTGAAAGTGTGAAAACATTTAGAGGCCATTTACAGCACAAGATGACACTTCCTCCCAGGTCAGCGGATCAAAGGCAGCCATCAGCCCGACATGCAACATCTCTCTCTGATGTTGACGACTCTCCCTCAAATATTCATTTCCGTAAGTTTTCAGTCCATGCATACATACAAAGATTAAGACTGGAACTGTAGGATACTGAGGCATATTAACTATAGGGCTGATAGCGTGATGACATAATGGTTCTCTATTTAAGAGTCCAGACAGTGCTTTTGTGCATTTAGAAGTCACAAATGGGATTTCTTTTTTTCCCTCAAGCATACACATAAACACACTTCCTCGCACACACGCACATACACACACTAGCACACGTACATGCTTACTTCTGAGATGTTACAAAAACTTCTCTTTCTTCTCTCCATTAAAAAACTATCGATCTTTTGCTTTGCCTTCTCTACTTGATGGGTTTTTTTTTTTTTTCTGTCATAATGGAAAGTCTCCCCGGCCATTTCTTCAGCCTATTCTTCATTTGGAGTAATTATAGATGGAGAGGTAAAAGATGTTTTTTTTTCCCCCCCTCTCTTTTCTTTTCTCCTTCTTGCCTATCTTTCTCTCCCCTGCGTGCATTCAGAGGAGCTCTCACCACTGCATTCTTATTAGGGACATGTCTGAAAGGCTCTCCGCAGCATGTGGTGTCCTCTGACCATCCGTTATGGCTGCTTTTTGTTGGCATTAACAAGCCGAGCAGCCAAGGATAGCTTTTCAACAGGTACAAACTTTTCCTTTTAGATAATTAACTGCATTCAGACACTCAGCACAGTGTAGGCAATGTGGGTGCAGAAGCCCAGAGAGGATCATATTCGAGGATAAAAAAAAAAAAAGGGGACAGAGAAAGGAAAGGGAGATGGAGAAAAAAAAACTTCATCAAAAGACAAGATGTTCTCTTTGGTGTTGTTTAGTGCTAGTGGATTCTATACCAAACTCCTATTCAAATAGTGTGGTCTGCTTTTCTGCTCTCCTCCTCGTCCTCGTGTCTGTCCTCTTCATCTTTTTTATCAAGATGGACCATGAGATAAGGGAAAACTTTGGTCATTGTAGAATGGTCAAAGGTGTGCTGCCTTAATGAATGGAAGAAACAAGAGAAGGGCTTTCCCTCGTTCCTCTTTGCCTCACCGCAAAAAGCCACAGGATGCCTCCTGAAGAAGGCCTCCTTCATCCATTGCCGTCTCGTCTCTTGTTAAAAGGGGCATAAAGCGAAGGCAGAGGGGAAAAGTAATTTTCTTTTTCCTGTCTATCCATTCTTTTGGTGAGTTTCTTCTATCTTTTTGCTGTGTACTTTCATAAAGCTTATAATTATCTTGGTGAGAGGTCCTCAAGCGAGAACGAATGGGGTCTTTGTACCCTTCTCTCTTCAGCCCTCTCCTGGAAGCCATATTAACATTCGGTCTTCCCCTTTTACAGATGCAGTGAAAAAGCCAGATGTGTCTCCTGTAATAGAAAAGAAAGAAAGAAAGAAAAAAAAAACTTTCAACAACTTCACTTTACAAATTTTCACCGGACAGGACTGAAGTATCAGCTATCAAATGTTTTCTTGTACTTACCACATGTGATGTGCTTCACCACAGCACTGTTATGCAAAACAAGGACTGAGAGGCGTTTCATTGAATGGTCTTTTTTTTTTTCCCCTGTTTTTACCTCTTTTGTTTAAAGTGTGTATTAGATTAAGAGAGATGAAGCAGACAGGGCAACAGCGACACCTTTGCTGACCTGGCAGCAGAGATCACTGGTTTAGGGTGACACTCTCCTTCTTTACCATCCATCCATAGCCCTTCCTCCACTCACTTGCCCCTCCTTCAATCCCTCTGACCTCCATC
Organism: Heterochromis multidens; assembly: GCA_015108495.1. Lineage (NCBI taxonomy): Eukaryota > Metazoa > Chordata > Actinopteri > Cichliformes > Cichlidae > Heterochromis > Heterochromis multidens. Next base: position 13,837 of record VUQS01033837.1, read on the forward strand.
CCCAACTCTTCTGGCTGATTACTCCTAATGTAATTTTAATTAAAAACTGTGGTGTCAAAGGGTTTAGCCTGCCTGAGAAGCGGGTGCAGATTGTGGCACAGTGGCAGACCCCTTCACTTGCTTGAGAGGAAATGCATCCTGACATTGCTCGGGTGGCGCCAACACAACCAGAGCCAAGGTAAAATAAAAAGGCTTTCTGGACTACTTAAATATTGTATAGTGTTATGCCGGGAAGGTGGAGAAGAATCCAAAATTTTTTCTTTTATTGGTCATTTCTTATTTTGTTTCATTTTGATTGTGCACTGGATTGGACTGTGTTGATTATCTGATTCATTTACACACAATATGACATTAATTCTCCACACCTGTAGGCCTGAGATGGGTTAAACTGTTATCCAGGAAGTTTTCCTACTTCCTTTACTGTTTCATACACCTATTCTGGATAAATGGCATGCAAAAAATGCAACACTACTTAGTCAGTCAATCAGTCTGATTCTCAGTCTGTCGTTCTGCAGAAATATGTTAAAAACAGTCAGTCCTGTATATCAGTAGCAATAACCAGCATTAAGAAAAAGTGAAGATATCCAGGAGGGAGTCATCCTAATATAATGATATTCAGTTGACATTGACAATAATTGCTGCAGCCAAATGTCACAGGGGTGACCTGTGGAAAGTGCCCCACAGCAGGACTCAACAGCAGAGGTCTGCCTGTAGGTTTGTAATCCCCTCACCCAAGCCGTTGGATTATGTGCTCTCCATCGACCCTGAAGAGGCTCCCCGTGGCTTGGGCTTAAACACTTTCTAAAATCTCATCTCCACACCCCATCTGCCAGCTGAGCAATGTCTTGGAAGTCGAAGGAGTGGAGATGGAAGCAGGAGAGCAGACGGAAGAAATGAGAACACGCCTCCTCCTCCTCCTCGCTGCGGCTCTGCACCGCAGAGATGAGCAGACTTTAGGACAGTGTACGTACAGTATGGATTTCAAAATGTGCACATAAAAAATTACTGTAACAGTCAGTTTTGGTTATGTTATGTTAGTAATGTTTATATTTGTATTGTTTATATTTGCCCTTGTATGAATGTATAATCGTTCCCGATTTTTTTTTTGCAGTGAAAAGGATTAAATCCTTTGTTGCCAGCTACTCCTCCATTTATATCAATATGTTAAATGGATTATATTCACAAATAAAAACAGATAAAATATACATCAGTAATTGCTTTTCTGGAGGCTCACAAATGGAAGAGGTGTTAATGTCAATGACCCTTTAACATTCTCTGACAGCGGCCTTGTTTTGTGGCCGTCAGTGGACAGTTGGAGGAGCTGGTGGTTGGCCCTGAGCAGTGAGGCATGTCGTAAGAGGGTTTAACTTTGCTAACCTCCTTCTGCCAGGTTCATGGGGCCCTGCTGTTTGGGTAATATTGGATCAGTGTTGGGAGCCCGTGCCCCTGCCATATCAGTCAGCACGCTACCTGGGGTAGTGAGCACTTTCCTCTATAGGGCAAACCACACTTGTTCAAGATTTAATTTCTATGTTTGGGGAATTTCAAAAATAAGAAATATCAAAAACATTGAATTTCCATGAGCTTAAGGCACATCAAGCAGGATTTGTTGTCATCACTGACATAACAGAACAAAAACATGTGGGTCAATAGAAAGGTTGTTAATTACAGACTGTGGCTACAAACGTTCCGCATGTTGTTGGGAGTTCTCTTAAAGTTAATGATCCAGGATATAACCTGTTCACAAACAGTACATCATAATGCGTTTTTCCATAAACAATTTTGACAGTGTACTGTGGTAAGTGGAGTCATAAAAAAATTAAATGCACAAGATAAAAAGGGAAAGCAAGGGCTGTTTCACAGAGTAAATTAGACATAGACATACACTTCATTAGTCCCACACTGGGGAAATTCACATGTTACAGCAGCACAAGGGTCAGGAAGAAAAAGTGAATTAGAGATATATTAGAAAAATAAAAATACAAATAAAAAAGCCAAAATACTATACAAGAGTCATTTGTACAATGTACAAATGGTTGCTATATACAGTAAAATTCACTCACAGAGATTTTTTATATGTACATAAAGTGCAGGAAGTGGATTTGTAAAAGTGCCTGCATATTTTTGGCACAATACCACTTTTTTTTTTCTTTTTTTACAACCTACAAGAAAAAATGCAGTTAAGCACATGTGCATTTGTTGTCTGTTTGCCTTTCTTGTATTAAATAGTGAATGAAGCCAAACCACTGTTTGTGACATAAAAAAAAAAAAAACAAAACAAAAAAACGTGGAGCCAAGGTCAAAACATTCAAGCTGAAATATTAAAAGTATACACTATATGTGATCTGACTTTTAATTATTTGAGTTTGGGCTTGTTTAAGTATAGCCAGCATTAGTACCACTATTAAATAGCCACACCCTGTGCAGACATGAAATAGAAACATTATTTTATATTTTATTACAGTTTTCGTGGAGAAATCTGATTTATCACAAAAAAAAACCCAACTTGCCAGAACATAACCATTCACTGTGCCAGAAACCTGTTGAGTACTCAAAAATATCAAATATTTGTATATTGCAGACTTACATTAGATTTTTTTTTCTTTTTCAAAACAGTTTTGCAGGATGACACATACCAGATAAAGCTCTTGTTTTTGTCAAGTATTCAAGCGATATTAAAATGATAATATCATTTTTATCATATTTGCTTCAGTGGTTGTGCAATCATTCGTATGAGGCCCATTTGGCCCTGCTGTGGAAATTTGGCGAATGTTGCATTTTGGAGAGATCTGCTGATATTAAAATCTGCAGATGCCCACCTGGTGTCAGAAGGGGTGGAAACAGAAGAGTGTGCTGTCTGGACTTGGAGATGTGTGTATCCATCTGTTTATGTAAGTCTAGGGTAAAAAAAAAAAAAACACATGCATACAGGTGATGGTCTGTGGTCTCTTTTTGTTAAAGGGGTGTCTTTTTTTTTTACTTGTAGAAATCATAGATTTGCTCTTTCTGGTCTTTGATTTGCAGATGAAAAGACTGTTTTCCTCCACAGAGGAAAGTGGCAGCTTTACCGGTGTAAGGTCAGAGAGTCGTGAGAACTACACACAGACAGGCTAGAGATTCACTATATCGCCTCTGGTGGTGGTGGTGTGTGGGTGAGTGTGAGTTGTAAAGGTGCACTGGGTGTGTGTCTGTGTGGTTTGGATGTGGAGGTGGGTAGCTCACACCTGTTTCTTATAGTAGTCTGTATGTGTGAAGACTGTCTTTTTCTTCAAGGTGTGTATGTGTCTGTGAGTGGGTACCTGTCTCTTTGATTGAACAGGTGGGCCTTCTTTGCATGGGATCCAGACAGCCGATCCGCCACACAGCTGACTGTGGTCAGGCTTACTGTGCACAACATGCAGTCTGTGGTTCAGGTACAGATACATTGTGGTTGGATGTCGTTTTTCGATGATTTTACTATGAATTTTTACTATGATTTTATTTCACATGGTACAAATATTTATTTTTAGAGTACTATTGTTTGCATTAAAAATGTGTAGCAACGTAAACTGTTTGAGAGTAAAGAAAAAATAATTTTCTATTAAAGCATTATTAATTAAAACTTACAAAACTAACAACACAGGGTAATTGTCTTTGATGCAACATAGCTTACATCATAGCACAGTTGTTACAGCTTCCGCCTGTTTACCTACTTTAGATGATAGTCAATCAGATAAACTGAGACATTAAGCTGAAGGGGTTTCTACAGTTATTTCATAATCATGTATTAAAATTTAATACAGCTTTTTCATAGCTAATATGTTGGACTGCCAGCAAAGGGAAGTACTAATAAAATGGTCCTTGCAATGACATTAAAACTTAAGCAGCTAAATTAATTTCAGCTATCATTCATTTTATCCCTTAATCTTTGTCTGTCAAAATGTCTTCTGTGAAAAGTCAAAGTTTTTGTTCATGTGTCTCCAAAATAGATTAGACACAAACAAGAAGACATCAGTATACAGGTTAAAAAGAAAGTACAACCTTTTTTCATTTCTAAGGTTTTACATATCAGGGCATAATAAAAATAATCTGGTCCTTAACAGGTTCTAAAATGATTTAAATACAACCTCAGATGAACACAAACACTTAAAATATTACACTGTGCCATTATTTACAGAACAAAAAGTAAGCCAAAATGCAGAATCAGTGTTTAAAAAAACTAAGGACACTCCATGATTCTTGAAGTATTAGTTTTCTGTATGACTTTGTCAGTCTCTCACTTCACTTTGGGGGAATTTTGGTCCACTCTTCTCCACAACCTTGCTTCAATTAATTGAAGTTTGCAAGCATTTACTTATGCACAGCTCTCTTAAGGTCCTGCCACAGCATTTCAATCAGGTTAAGGTCTGGACTTTGACTGGGCCAACACTTCAGTTCTTTTCTTTTTCAGACATTCTGTTGTAGATTTGCTGCTGTGTTTGCGATCATTATCCTGTTGGATCAATCAGTTTTGGCCAAGCTTTAGCTGTCATACAGATGGCCTCACCTCTGACTCTAGAATACTTTGGTATACAGAGGAGTTCATGGTTGAGTCAGTGAGTGCAAGTCCTGTGGCTGCAAAACAAGCCCAAATCATCACCCCTCCACCACCGTGCTTGACAGTTGGTATGAGGTGTTTGTGCTGATATGCTGTGTTTGGTTTTCACCAAACATGTTACTGTGCGTTATGGCTAAACATCTCCACTTTGGTCTCGTCTGTCCAAAGGACATTGTTGTGGTTTGTTCAGATGCAACTTTGCAAACCTAAGCTGTGCTGCCATGTTCTTTTTAGAGAGAAGAGGCTTTCTCCTGGCAACCCTTCCAAACAAG
>VUQS01033838.1:7081-23784 GCA_015108495.1 Heterochromis multidens
CTCCTGTTCCACCACCTCCCAAAGGTGCTCTATTGGATTGAGATCTGGTGACTGTGGAGGCCATTTGAGTGCAATGAACCAGTTTGAGATGATTTGAGTTTTGTGACATGGTGTGTTATCTTGCTGGAAGCAGCCATCAGAAGATGGGTGCACTGTGGTCATAAAAGGATGGACATGCTCAGCAACAATGCGCAGGTAGGCTGAACTGTTGATTCAAGGAAGGATGGTTCCACACTTTTGCGTTGTTTATGCCAAATTCTGACCCTACCATCCAAATGCTGCAGCAGAAATCGAGACTCATCAGACTGGTGAGCTCGTGTGAATTGTAGCCTCAGTTTCCTTTTCTTAGGAGTGGCACGCAGTGTGGTCTTCTGCTGCTGTAGCCCATCTGCTTCAAGGTTTGACATGTTATGCATTCAGAGATGCTCTTCTATATACTTTGGTTGGAATGAGTGGTTATTTGAATTACTGTTGTCTTCCTATCAGCTTGAAGCAGTCTGGCCATTTTCCTCTGACATCTGGTATCAACGAGACATTTTTGCCCAGAGAACTGCTGCTCACTGGATATTTTCTCTTTTGAGACCATTCTCTGTAAACCCTCGAGATGGCTGTGTGGGAAAATCCCAGCAGATCTGCAGTTTCTGAAATTCTCAGACAGGCCCGTCTGGCACCATTAACCATGCCATGTTCAAAGTCACTTAAATCACCTTTTTCCTCCATTTTAATGCTCTGTTTGAACTGCAGCAGGTCATCTTGACCATGTCTACAGGTTTAAATGCACTGAGTTGCTGTCATGTGATTAGCTGATTAGATTTACGTTAACAAACAGTTGAACAGGTATACCTAACAATGCGGCTGGTGAATGCATTTCCTGATTGATAAATGCCTGAATGCCTGAATCATAGTTTGAGCATCACTAAAGCTCAGTATTGATTGCATCCTAGCAGTGTTTAGTGGCAGCAGCAGGACTGACAGGAGTTATTTATCAGTTTATTTCGCTCATCAATGCTCATCAATAAACATTGCTGTAAGGGTGCCAGAGTTAGCCAAGAGACTTTTTTTCATCTGACAAGCCCTTGAAATGTTGCTTGTGTTTGTCGTACAGAGGCTGGTGGTGACCCTATAGTGCTGCAGCCGTCAGCGACAGAGACAACCCAGTTAACATCAGATGGGCACCACTCTTACCGCACCGACACCAGCTTCAACTAACCCTCCGTTCCTGTCGATCCTGGCCTGCGGTCCTGCCTGCTTCCCTGCTCCACCTCTGTGAGACGAACGAAAGGGGCAAAACCATCTTTCCACTTCAGAAAGAGAGTCATGCGGAGGAGAAGGGGACTAGTAAGCATGGCCCATGAAAGGAACTAATGAATTCACATCCCTTACACCTCCCTCCCTGATTGGTCCGCTACGTATTTCCCCGCCAGTACAAGAAGAAATCCCTTTTATTTCTTCTTTTGTATCTCTCAGCCTTTAAACACACAGGTCGCCTACCCTACCTTACCTTTCCCATAGTTTGCATCATGGTGTAGCATGCACTGTTTGGAAAACATGGTCTCCACATTTTCTTTAATCCTTTGCAACATTTTTACTTTGCAAAACCCATAACGCAGGTGCAGTTTGTTCAAATGAGTACAGCTCACCAGGAGGAGGAGGGGATAAAGTTTACCAGATATTTTATGCCAGAGGAACAGAGAGCCATGGCTCAGGGAGGTGCTGGTTGGAGACGTGGTTGTTGGCTTAGGTGGTAGGTGCCATCATTAAACCTTCAAGAATTAAGTTGTTACACACATTTACACTCTTCACTTGTGATTTGCAATCGATATTCTTTACGTTGAAAATGCCACCTGCTGTTGTCAGACCTACAGCGTGTCTTTGGCACTGTGTTCTCTTGTCTCTAGTGCCCCCCCCAGAGTGTTTTTAATGTCAATCATGAGGTTATTAAGACACAGAGCTTTATTTGCAGACAGTTTGTTATAAATGCCTGCTGACGTTAGATTTTCTACTTTAGTTTTGGCTTTTCTTTCCCTCCTGAAAGCCCCTCATTGCAGGATTTGAACTAATTCCCCCGTTTTTCCTGCAGTACTGAACAGGTTGTTATGATTATTATTATGATTTTACATTAATGCATAATGTCTTTAATGTCTTGCATTTTAATAATACGGCACATTTCAAACCCCCTAGTACATTTCATTGTTGTTTCATCATATCAGCAGGTAAAAATTGACACTGGATGCATAAATTAAAAAGAATATCAGACAAAACCAACACTTTATCATCCCGGGTCGTGATATAATGTTGTTTTGTCAGATGCCATAAAGGTCTCCACATTACACAAAAGATGTCCTTTGGTGTCGGTGCCTTAAGGCAGCAATCATGGCATGGTTAGTCACTGAGAGTTAACAGTCCAGTTTTAGACACCTACGAAGTCTCTGTTAGCAGGTTGGAGGGGTGGTGGTCCAACAGAGAGTGACAGTGCGAGAGCAGACAGTCAGGTGAGTTCCAGCACAGGTAAATCTGCTTATCTTACAGGGAGTAGTACACAGAGAAACTCTATAACCAAACTTTGGGGAGCAGCAGGCTGGAGCATTAGGGAGGGCACTCTTGCAATGACTGCATGGGAAACATGTACACCAGCCCGCCGCTCAGCAAACAGGGGAGAAGACACACCTCTAGCTTATCCCACCCCGCAGGGAGGTAAGCCTGCCATTCATGCACACACTCCTACCAGGGATACAGAGAGTTCGGCACAATGGGGTCATGACATTTTGTGTTTTTCATCTTTTTATTTTTGCTTTTACTCAATTAGGTTTAAGCACTAAAAACTGCTTGGTTAGATTCAGTAAAAGGTTGTGGTTTGGAGTAGAATACCTCCCTTTACAATAATAACCTTGCATTATAAAGTTGGGAGTGACAGACCTGTGTCACTCATGCCATAACCCGGTGCGTCATGAGCTGCCACCAAAGGACACCTTGTGCATAAACAAGCCTTACCTGCAGCTTTGACAAAACAGCATTAACTGACAACCTAATGAGAATGGGCTGATGAAACAATAACATTTAAATTATGTTGTTTTTATTAGCAGAGTAAATTTTGTTTATTTTACAGTGAAACATCCAGGCTCTTCTATCGGAGTTACGGCTGTCTTTTTCTTTCTTTACTTAAAATTTATACTAATAGTAAAACTATTTTTTAGAGATACTGCAACTCATCAAGACTGAGAGACATTTATTTGATGTTAGTTTTATTTTTGTGCTACATGAAGCCAAGGAGCTCCAGGTAATCCAGCTGGCTCTAATCAGAGCTGCTAAAAGGTAGAAATAACAGATCTTTATCAGCAGCAGTAGGCGGGTGATGTGTTTTTAACTCTCGAAGTAGATAAGAAGATAACATGATTTAGAAAAAAAAACATGTTACACTCTTCAGAGTTATTATAAAAATGAAAGGTGACTACAGAATATCCGCATGGAGGATTTTTATTTTCACCTCGTTTCTGTGTTTTGAACTGTCCAATGACTTTGATATTTTGTCCGATGCTGTGTGATCGTTCCTCATTGTTGACTTTTCTGAATCCACGTAGAGTAAGATGCTCATCAGGCATGTCATCTGTGAGCCACTGCTACAGGCAGCTCAGAGTAAAAGATTTTTACATACTACTGAATTTGCATATATTGCCACACATTTTTGCCATAAATCGCCATGAACATCTTCGCCACTTTATTAGCAGTCATGAAACTGACAATGTGTTTTTAATGGTTTACAATTGGTGAGCTCCCGTTGCCCACCCTCTGCTATTAACGGTATGGATGTTGACCTCTGTGGCCCTTGTATGATGTTTCCTGTAACCCTTGATGAAACATAGATGTTCCTGTCATGGCTTTTTCATTGAGATACTGAAAAATGCTACTGTAAATGTTCTAAGTTGAATGCACTGTGTGTTTAAAAAAAAATTATAATGGATCAATGATCAGGAAATGACTCCATAAAAAGACAATATAGTATATAGTGTAACTGCAGTGAAATGGTTATATGATGCATTTTTTGAATTTGATTTATTTATTTCATACTGTCATGTTTCAAATGATGATCGACTATGATTTTAACTGGTATGGTGTTGTAATGTAGCCATTAAATTTTGCAAGGAATGGTTTAATGGTTAAGGTCGCTTGTACATACACTTGGCCCATATAAAGTATAAACCTTAACATTTATGTTGTAGCATGATAATTGTGTGTCTGGAAGAAAACAAGTGGATCATTGATCTGATTTGCTCTTGTTGAATAAATGTTCCTCAACATTTTGACTCGTGTTTTTATCAAATTAAGTTACATGGAGACAAAAGCAACATGTTTTATTTGCTTGGATAAGGGTTTAAGCCCACTCACTGGGATTGGTGGAGGAGTAAGCATTCAAATTCTTTCCTAAAGTAGAAGTAATTATACTACTCTGTAAACATACCCCATAACAAGTAAAAATCATGCATTCAAAATGTGACTTACAGTACTGTGCAAAAGTCTTGAGCCACTCTTCTTTTATTTATATTTTGCGTTCAAGCTAAATCCACCAAAGACCTGACACAGGACCTGAGAGATGCATCTAGCCCTTCACTGGGCCACTGGCCTGTCTACTGTAAAACACGGTGGAGGCTCTGTCATGGTTTGGAGCTGCATCTCAGCCAGTGGTGATGGGGACCTTGTCAAAACTGATTGAAGTATGAATGCTGAAAAGTACCATCAGAATTTGATCCACCATGCAATATCATCTGGAAAGTGTCTGATTGGTGGTACCCACTCAATGAACTCCAGACATGCATGCAAACTGTAACATGCTGGTTGATAAAGGCAAATGACTGCAAGGTGGTAATTGTTGTTTGGGTTTGTAAATTTTTAAAAAATAATAAGAAATCTTTGTCACAATTACCAAGAAGCGAAAGAGGCACCTTTACAGTGCTTGTTTTGTAAAGTACAAATGTCCAAATTGTTGGAAATACTAATATATACAGTATATATATTGAATTAATTAAAACAAAATGATAAATCTTCATATTTGAGAAGCTGGAGCCATAGAATATTTGGTGTCTTTACACAATAGTGGCTCAAATGATTATCAAAATAGTCAATTAATTTTCTACTTTATACTGTTGGGTTGTCAAATTTATAACAAAGCATCATATTTACTAAGCATTTCATTGCTTTTATGTAAATATGTTATACTGCAAAGTAGGTAAGGCTGAATTATAAATTAATGCTTTAATGTGTACATCACTTTCTTCCTTTTTTTAAAATACTACTGGGTGCCATAATCAATAGTAATACTTGATCATTTATTTGTTTACATTACAATAATCAGAAACTGCAAAGTAATTAGAGCTGTAAAGAAAATGTAATGGGGAATAAATAAATAAAGGAGGTCTGCAACCAAGAAATGTTTAACAAAACTCTCAAATTAAAAATAAATAATCCAGCAATTTAAACAAAAATCCCCTTCAAAGCCTTAATGTCACTTTCTCTAATTAAAAACTTGTTCTGCATGCATATAAAAAGCATAATTTATAATTTAATGAATTAATTAATGTTGATATTTAAATACTCATGCTAAATGCTAAACTTTTTTTTTTTTTTTATTAATGGAAAACCTAAAGATCATCAAGGCATGCAAAGGTATTTTCTGTCTGTTTTGAAAGCACATTTATCTAACTGCAACCAAAAATCAAGTTTTGTAAGTAAAAGCATATAAACAGAAAACAAAGGAATTGCGCTTGCAAATAAATCATCCTTTACCTTCATTAGTATCGGCTCTCTGCAGTGTGGTGGATGATTTAACCAGCAGATGGAGACAAGTTGTTCATTGTTCCAACTTATCTCAGGATGCTTATTTTAAAACATTTCCCACTTGTTCATACATACAGTTAACTGTAATTTGATGTGCATGCTCTTTACTTGAGTATATATTTTATTTATTATTTTATCCTTGTTTTTAGAAGCTACACTGTGCAGAAGGTAAGGTTACATGTACAATGTTTTTTTTTAATATAAACTAATTAAAGGACACAGAGTAGTAAAATTAGCTTTATAATAATTATCCATTAATATAAGATATTGTGTATGACAAACAGTCAAGGACTCTTAAACTGGCAATTGTGGATAACTACTTACTTTTGAAACTTTTAGCTCTTTTTTTCTAATAATATTTAATTACTTTTACTCATAAAATACTCAGTTTAGTTCTACATTATGATAGCACTAATTTTTTTCATTAAAAGATCTGAAATAATTATTAATTTGTCTTTTGTTTGCCTGTTTGTTTGTTTCATTTGTTTTTGTTTTTGTTTTTAAATATTTAAATTCTATTTAGCTTCAGTTAATTTCCAGAGTAGGCTTGTTCACTTCTGTTTAGTTTTTAGTTTTAGTTTTCATTAGCTTCAGTATTCAGTTTAGTTTTAGTTCAGATCAGGTATAACAATTTCTAAAGGCAGTGACCCACAGTCATGCAGACAAGTCTCTACAAACTAAAAGTGGAGACATTTCCCACACATTTGTATTTTAGATAAAGTTGTAATAAATTATCATTCTAGATAATTTTTGTTTCTTTATAAAATCTAGATTAGCCCTCTTTAGTCCAGAGGATCGGAGTCCATGTTTTCCAAAAGGAATTCCAAATTTTGATTCATCTGACCACAGAACAGTTTTCCACTTTGCCTCCATTCATTTTAAATGAGCTTTGATCCAGAGAAGACAGCAGCATTTCTGGATCATGTTCAGATATGCCTTCTTCATTGCATAATAAAGCTTCACCTGCTTTTGTGGATGGCACGGTGAGCCATCCACAAATGCTCCTGAGCCCATGCAGCGATTTCCATGACAGAATCATTGCTGTTTTTAGTGCAGTTCCTTCTGAGGACCCAAATATCACAGATATCCAATATTGATTTTCGGCCTTTTCCCTTGCACTCAGAGATTTCTCCAGATTCTTGGAATCTTTTGATGATATTATGTAAGGTACATTATTTTGAAATTGTTCCACAATTTGTAGATGAAGTTTTTGCAGATTGGTGAACCTCTGCCCATCTTTACTTCTGCTGTTCCTTTTGGTACCACTTACTTTTCCAGCTTTTTGTTGCCCTTGTCCTAACTTTTTTGAGATGTGTTGCTGCCATCAAATTCAAAATGAGCTCATATTTTTCTTAAAATGGTTCATTTTCTCCCTTTAAACATATGTTTTCTGTGTTCTATTGTGGATAAAACATGGGTTTCTGAGATTTGCAAATCATTGCATTCTGTTTTTATTTACACAGTGCCCAAATTTCTTGGAATTGGGATTGTATGTTATTGTACAAGATAAGTACTTTTTCTTTTTTCTTATTTCTTTCTAAGTATATTTTGATGGTTAAACTTTTGTGCTGCTGACCTAAGTAGAGAGTCTAAATACTTGTTGCACCACTTTGCAAAACCATGTGCAGTGCCACTTTTTATGTAATATCTCTGTATTAGGGCACACAGGGCTGCACCAATTATCTACATTTTATTTATTTATGTCCAAATATTTGACAAATTTAACTGCACATTTATCTTTAATTAATATTAATTAATTAATTAATTAATTATCTGCAATTAATTAATTAATTCATAAGTTTTAAGGAAGGTTTGATTGTGCTACAAGTTTAAAAAAAACAAAAACAAAAACCACCCAAAAAACCAACAAACAAATCCTGGTCATCACTGTGCCTGTCCTGTGTATGTGTGTAGGTGTAAGCCCATTAACAGCCTCAGTGATCCTGCCTGCCTGCCTCCTGCTGAGCTCAGTGGGGACAGTTGGCAGCAGCTAGCCAGTCAAACACTTGAGAGGTGAAACTGGCAGCAATGAGCAGACAAGGTAAGACCGCCTCACCCTGTCTGTATGGTAATATGCAGGAAATTTGCATACAAACATACATTTACTTTATAGGTTTATTTAGTGATATTGTGCTGTCAGTGTTAGCTACTTACATTCTGCAACAGGTGTGCAACAGGTGAGGTTAGCTGTTAGCCGAACAGCTAGTTATTCATACAGGGAGAGGAAGTTATATATGTCTATAAAATGTATTAAGTATTAAGTTGTCACAAAATAAATGTATGTATTGTGTTTATTCATAACATTAGCTGTGTATATATAATTAGGTTTGTGGTTTTTGTGTATTTTATTGCTGTTTAATGTATTTTAAAGGCCTGTCTAAGTTAGTTGAGGCTCTAAATGCTGAGATATATGGGACTGGTTCATGCCACATATTTATCCATACAAATAAACATTAACTAAACAGTTATATAATAGGTGTTTCTATTTTACATGCTTACTGTCATCTAATATTTCCCCCCATTGCCCTTCAAAGGGGGTTTGCTGGGTTTTTTTTATTCATTTAAATTATTAAAATGAATATTTATATTCTCACTGTAATCTGAGGTTCTCCTCTGTGTTGGTTGTGTTTTAATAAATGTGAACACTTTGTATGTGCATTGTGTCATCCAGTGTGTATTTTGCTGTGGATTTTTATGTATTTTAAAGGCCCATCTACTTTAGCGCAAGCTCTAAATACTATTGCTTGTGACATTGGTTAATTCAAATATGTTCAAGTATAGATTAAATCAGAAGTTATATATACTTAAGAGCCAGATAAGTTAACTGGGGGTTCAATTACTCAATAAGAATCAACATTTTTGTTAATGAAATAGTCAAAAGTAATAAGAAACTATCTGATATTTTTATCCATGTAATATTTTTGATCCATCCAATCTTTTTCACTTCCCTGTTTCTAAGGTTTTGGCGGGGCTTCTGTGCACTTCTCTTCGAGCATACTGGAAAATGGATCTTCACCCACAGATCTGACAGAGGAGGACTTAGATGCTCTACGTTTTGAACTTACAAAGGTAAAGCTATTCATGGGACTATTCAAGACAATGTGGGATAGAAACCCTGGCTGTAAAGAAAAATTGATATGTATAACATCAGCTTGTTTTTTTTTTCCCTTTCACACAGACAGAGGATGAAATTCAGACTTTGAGGCAGGTGCTTTTGGCCAAAGAAAAATATGCAGCAGACATCAGAAGGCAGCTAGGAATGAGTCCGCTCGGTAACATCAAACAGAGCTTATCCAAAGGGTGGCAAGAGGTCCAGACTTCAGCCCCGTACGTGCACTTCAATCCTAACAAACATGGGGCACAAATTCAGTAGCAATCTCTGCTAATTGTTTGAAAACCATGGATAGTTTAGCTGGTTTAACACACCACTGTTCTGGTAGACCATTTGTCACGCGTAGTCTTAGTGCACTTTGGTTACGTAACCGCGAAAAGTACTCTGATGACTGTCACGTAATAATCTGTCAACCTGTGTGTTGTGTCCTTTCAGATATCTCACTGCCTCTGCAACTCTGGACGACATCAGCCACTCGAATGTGTGAGTGTCATCATATCCACGGAATAATAAACACTTATGCTACATCTTATGATGCAGAGATTTTCCAAAGTTTTGTCTTACGCTCACATGCTAAAGAGGGATCTCTTCAAAGAAACAAGGGATGGGATTTTCCGACTCAAATAGGATTGGTGCCCCGTTAATAGCCTCACAGCCTGACTTAGCACAAGGAGCAGCAGTATTAACAGGAAACAGCAGGACCAGCTTGAGGCGTTCATTAGAAACAGAGTGAGGGATCTGCTGCAGCCAGATGGACTGTCGCCACTGACGTATATGAGCTTATTGTTAACTACGTCTGAATTAATACCTTTGTGGTCCCTGTATGCACCTGCTTGTTATGTAATATATAACAGTAGTGTGAGACCTTTCTTAATTCAGATCCTAACTTCTACTGCTAATTTATCCTTGTAGATATGTGAGGACACGGGACAGTCTCTCTCATGCAGGCCAGGTGACATCTACTGCAATGTCCAGTGTGGGCGTGGCCATCACCAGGAGACTGGCACAGATGAGGTACACCCACAGTCAGCTCCTCCATTTAATCTTTAAAAGAAAAGCTAAATTTTTTACCTTTTAAAATTTGATTTGTTTAAAAATGACTCAGTAAGGAGTCAAAAACCAAAATGAGCAGGAGAAATTTTGTTGAGATCATACTTTTAGTTTTCTGTGAGTCCCCTTTAGCTCAGAAATCAAACACCAGACTCTGCTTACGTATTATGAAAGACGACTGAGAGTTCACAGTGCAAAGGCTACCATCAGGGTATTGGAAAAGCTGTCTTTGGCTAGTTTAGCTGGGCAGATGGACGGATAGGAGGCCAACAGAGAGGCATGACAAGTGGACAACGTGTCGAAAGGATGATTTGAAGCACAGACTGTGGCTTTTTCTTTCGGCTGCTCCCTTATTCACAAGGTGTCACCACAGCGGATGGCTCTGCATATTTGATTTGGCAGATTTACATGTTAGAAAACACTATCGGAGAAAGACTGCAAGTTACAACCATTGCGATTAGGTGTTGAGAGGAGCCAAATACAAGACACTGAGGCAGATGTAGTGAACAGAAAAACAAGCCTTTATGTGGCTGCTGCAGAAGCACAAAATGATGGTTCAAAACTAACAGAGGAAGCATAAACTCCAGAGGAAACACAGGAGAACAAACAGGGTCACACACAGAGAGCAAAGCAGACAGTCTGACAAAGACAGAGGGGAAAGAAAGCAAACACAGCTGAAGACAATCAGGAAAGCAATAAGTAAAGCTAGAAGTGGAAAATGAGATAAAACTAAGCTTAAAAGGGAAAAAAGCAAAACATGCACTAAAAGGCCAACACTGCCATGAAGCATAGAATTAGGACCCAAATGTAGATGCACAGGAGACACACTGAGTGAACAAAAGGCAAGCCACTTATTCAGCCTGATGTACAAAAAAGATCAAAACAAAGTTCATAAATAAAGTGGCAAAATCCAAAGGGCCATAGACATATGCAACCGGAAACACACAAGGAAAAAGGACACAGCAGGGTAGCGAGACGCAGATGAAGATCATCAAAGACAATGAGACAAGAGGGGGAAGGAAAACTAAACACAAGACACTTGAAACAAGTAACTACTAAAATAAAACAGGGAGTGAGAATTGTATCTAAACGGGGAAACACAGACATATATGGAAGTTGACATAAAAGGATGGGACGGGAAACATGGAGGGAATAAAATAAACTCTAATTCAAACTGTAACTATGAACTACAAGCTTCCCATATATGAAAATCAAGGTGAAAAATAATAACTTAACTAGGGACCAAAGAGAGAGCATCTTAAATCAGGAATTCATTATCCAAAAAGCTCAAAATCATGGAAAATCCAGGGACCGTGAAAAACACTAAACATAGGAGGACGAGAGCACTAACACAAAGACCTCAGGATCATGACAAATACATGCAGTAATTATTGAAAAGTTATATTATCAGAGTCAGAATTAAAGTAAAATGTTTGACAGGTTTAAGGCTTATGTTAGTTTTATTGTTGTATTTACATCTTAGAAACCATTATCATCTAAAACATTCTTTTAAAAACCAAAAGCAAATTTTAAAATTTAGGGTCCAATTTACGATGATCTTGGGGATCGATGATTATGACAGGGATCAGCAATAATGGGACATTGTGACATTTATATTACATTTAATCTGCCCAGCTGCACTTTCAGGTCATATCTCCATATATAACCAACATTTGTGACAGATTTGTGGGCCCACGTGATGTCCACACCCACGTTCATGCTTTCACCTCTTTTAAATGAATGTGTGTGAATTGATTCACATTGGCCATCCTTTTACACTCAGTGACATTCTTACTGTATTAGCAGCAAGAGAAGCACACCATCACTTAAGTGTGTTTTCCAGTGTCACAGTTTGGCCTGCTGGAGATGTTTTGGAGAGGAGTGAAGACACCAGTGACATCCCAGCTTTAAAAGTCACTGTCTCACATAATGTTAGCCCTAGAGGTCTGAAATTTCCTACAGCTTTGTGTGGCAAGATGAGGAAAGTATGTATGAATGCATTGAATGGTTTTAGTTTATCTTGTGTTTTAACCAAACATACTCTCAGAAGCTAGAAGATGCTACCTTTCAAATAAAGTCTCATACATGCATTGTTTTCCTGCAGTTCTTCTGTTACTAATTTTTCCATTTGGGTCTGTCAGATAGGAGTAAATTCAGTAAAAACAGCTGGTTGTTAACAGGTTAATTTGAGTTTAAAGTTTGAATTTGATTTTATGGGCCTCTCGGAGTAGCAGCCAGTATTTCATGGTTTGATGATGTTGTGAGCAGATACATGGATAACTGAGTTTCTGGGTCAGGGTTTAGAGTTGACTTTGAATATGCACAAATATTTAAAAAGCCAATCAAAAGCTAAATTGATGTCAGATGATAGATGATAATTCTGAGCTAGCACTGTGGCCAGTTCTCTGTGCTCCATATGGACTCTTTACCTCCATGCTACCAAAACTCGTTCAAGCAAGATCAGTCAATACTACTTGGACTGCAAACTTAAACCAGAAACCATCCACTTCCAAAAGTCTCTTGCAGATTGATCGTGTTCATATGTTGATATGTGTTAAGAGAGATGAGTCCTTTATGCACTGTGCTAATGGGCTTATTGCACAAAGTACTGAAAAACTGACTCATCCATAATTGTTTCTGGTCTTTTCACACTCAAGCAGCCAAACACTAAAATGTCAGAGTGGAGTCATTGATGAGCCATTTTATTTTATACACATTTTATTCTTATACATCAACTTTTCTTTTATCAGTGGCAGATATTAAAAAAATCTTCAAATTAAATTATTGTTTTAATGCAAAAAAAGGGTTAAAAATACTAATTATATGATTTAAATTACATTTGCATTGCATTTGCATTACGTCTTGAAAGATAATTTTTCCCTGCTCCAATAATACTAGAAAAAAGATACTTATTACTTTGTGATACTTAGTGTATTAGTGTCATTTTAAAACCCAAATTAGATGAACTGGAGATTCCTTGAGACACCCTAGTCAGGGTGTTTTTTTCACCCTTTGTTACTTCCAGACTTATTTTTGAAACGAAATCTAAGCAAACATCTTGTTTTTAGAATATTTTATGCAGAAACAAGATAGCAGTTAGCAGTCTAGTGTCCACAGTTTTCAAGATATCATATTCAAATTTTATGTGATGGTAGATACCGATAACAGCTCAAGCTGATTTAATTTGTGTGCCGGCTCAAATTTGGGTATAAAAACATAAATTCAGTTTTTTATTTGCCTAATAAATAACAATATCACTTGTAGTTTTAAACAAGTTTTTGACATATTTATAAAGTATTTGTTTTTTTGTTTTTATGACAGATGGTCTAATAAATTTGTTAAGCAGTGTAATTAGTGGTAGTCCATTAAAACCAGCACAATCCAAGCTTAAAACTTTGGTTGGAGTACCTCTTGTGCTTATGTTCAGCCAGTAAACAGCTGTAATCCAATCACCATGGAGCACCTGGCCATCAGCAGCAGTAGCTGATAAGTCTGTTGTTATTATCCTTGTGGAAACTGAAGCTGATGTGACGTTATCTGTGTCTCTCTGTTTATCTTCATGCTGCAAACTCAACAGAGCTCTGCCTCTTCCAAGCCCACCACGGTAAGATCTGTGAGCGGTAAGACTGACCTGAGCTGCATGAGTGGGAGTAAACTGAAAAAAAAGAAAAGTAAAAAATGGTGATTTAAAAGTGTTTGTTAGATCATCACACAGTTCACACAATGTGGCTGATGAAATAGGGTTGAAATAATCAGTGTGATTTATAGAAATTGTTTTACTGTTTGCTGCATTTCTATCCATTTAAACACATATGTTGACAAAAACATGTTTTTCCACCTTTTTTCTCCCACATTCTTTGAATAAATCATTAATTTTGAAAGCAAGACTTAAACTAATCTATAGTTTAATAAGGAGAGCTCATTTGAAAAAAATTACTAATTAATTAATTAGTGTAAAATTAAGTATTTCTGGCAGTTTGTCTCTGATGAGAGGCAACATCACAGATCTGAATCCCAGATGAAGGTAGGAGATGCTAACTTCACCACCAAGAGTCTACACCAGGGGTCTGGGGCCTGTGGCTCTGTTGCTGCTTGTGGATCTTTGGCTTCCTGTGATTTGACAGAAAAATCAATGAATATAAAAATAAACAATGAATGTTTATAAAAAATCTATAGCCTAAACACCAAATATAAAAAACTGTGTTAATATGTGCATCACAGCCTACATCTGTCACCAGCTATCGCCTGGTGCCTTATCCTGTTAATTCTGCTGAACCTCAGTAGTTGTGGCTACCATGGATGTAGACACATAAACGGCTCCCTTATTTCCTAAGACGTCACTACAGGGGAAGGACCAGCATGTTTGTGACCCCCTGAGGCTGTCTAGTCTTAAGTCATGGATCTTTTTGCTTGTAAGGTGAACTGTTAACCTCTACAGCATGCAGCCACCAAGCTACATACTCCAGACGTTGGACAGTGTATGGACAAATTAGTTTGCTTTCGCTGCCAACGCTGCTGGTTTACTGTATGCTTCATCTATAGCTGGACTTTATTTTAAATTAAATTGAAACTGGCCTTTTCTTAAAACTTCTACTATTTTTAAAGCTATTAGGCTGCTATATGTTCTATTTATAATCAGAGTAACCTATTTTAATTTTTATCACTTTGCACAAACACAACTGTATAATTTCGTAGCCACAACGTTGGCCTGAACATGCTAATAGAAATTCTCTCCCCTCATATGTTTTGTTGATTATCTTACTATAATACACAAAATCTCTTTGTTTGCAAACTCTTCCTACATGATCAGGAGCTGAGCAATCAAACTGGTTCTTATCTATATCAGATATTATGACATCAACATGTTGCCTAAAAACCGCCTACAAACAGGCTAAAATGACCCATTAGCATTTATGAGCCTGCAACACCTTATAAAAGCATAGTGTGGTTTTAATTTCATGATAGTAACACTAATTTATACCCACAAAACTTGAATTATGCTTGATTATATTATGACATCATCATTTTGCCTAGCAACCACTTAACAAAAAAAACCCCCCAAAAATCACAGACCAAACGATACTGTAGCATGGGCATGTACTGGTAAAAATAATATAAAAGGAGAAACCTTTCTTTATTTTAGTTCAATAATTTTATAAATGCAGCAAATCGTGATGTTATTATAATGAAAATGCAAAAATAAAACTACCACAAAATCACATTTAAAAGCCTGCTGTAGAGCAGTCACATGTGGTAAATTGTTTATACCTATTAATGTTGATATACTAATTTATACTTAACAGGCTGTGTTACTTTCAATATAAAACCAAAATATGTAATGCAGCTCCTTTTTTTGGGTGAAAAACTGCAAAAAAAAAAGGTTGTTTTGATTGAAAAGGTTGCCGGCTCATGGTCTAGATGCTTGTGTTGAGAGTAAGCAGATGAATGATGAAGACTTTGGATGAGATGGCCTGGACAATCTGGATGAGGTGGAGAAACGGGGAGAGAATGATTGGCTTGGAGATCATGGGCAGGTTGATTATTGGACAAGAATAGTGATGTAAACTTTTGGATGAGTTGAATCTGACAGCGCGGGAAGTGATGAAGAAAAAGAGAGAGAATAGCTCATGTCACAAAAATGAATGAAGAACAGATCTTCGTTGAACTTATGTAAAACTTTTATTATAGAAAACAAAGTTGCAAGAGGCTTGTCTCTTTTAATGCTCAAACTTCTTCCTTTCTGTCTCTTACCCAGCACCCTGAGCCACACCATAAGTGTGCCGAGTATGAGGTAAAACACCACGTTTTCACACATGCACTGCAGCCCCGGACATTAACTATGTTCATCTTTTAATTTGTCCTCATGTCTCTCCTCAGACATTCCTCTACATTCAGGTCTTTTGAGGATATGGTTGGCAACATGAAGGTAAACAGCAGGCACATGAATAAAACAGTTTGCTCAGTGCTTCTTGTTTTGAGTGCTGATCACTTGTTTCTTGTCTGAATCCAAAGGATAAGGTGACTGGCAGTGTGTCAAATAATGGAAACACGTCTGGGTTTGAAAGAAGATCCCACCGCCACAGTCAATGAGATGAACCAGTCTAATGTCATTAATCATTTTCATACCTTGTAAAGCTATGAAAGAAAATTATTTTGCTCCCTGTCTGTGTGAATTTGTTGTTTGACTGTTAATTAAAACAGATTGTGTAATAGAATGTGTCAAATTTGTAACTTAAACTCATTTTGACATACAATATTTTTAATATTCAATACTCAGTTTCATAAATGTAATTTATTTTGACATATCTGTGCAGTGACTCATGCATAAATCAGCTGTATTATTTAAAGTTTTTTTGTAATTGAAGATTTTTCAATTAAAATCAGTAGAATGGTGCGCAGCCTTTTGAAATGGATGTCGCAGCTTTGTTCGCCATATTTCAATCATAGACAGTATAAAATGATTTTACTTCATATCTATGGTGGCCCTGAGAGGTCAAACAGACTGCAACGTAAGAAAACACTAGAAAATAGAAAAATGCTGCAAAAGCACACAAAACACAACGGAAATAGAAAAAACCCCAAAATCTCACAAAACACAACGGAAATGTTTCTGGGGACACAATAGTATGACGGACCAGCTGTGGAAGTGACACGCTAACAGTAAACATCTAATAGCAAACATGTATTTACAGTATTATATGAACACCGATGA
>VUQS01033839.1:3249-16458 GCA_015108495.1 Heterochromis multidens
CATGACATCTAGCTTTTTGTTTTAAGTGAGTGAGATATAAAGGTTTGAAAATTGTCCTTAGATGATCACAAAACCAGATGATTTAAAATATAACAGTGTTTTTTATCCTAATTTGTGTTTCCATTGAACCACCACATTAATATAAAGCCATTTAAATTCATGCCAAATAAAAGATAAAAAGCTGTTTTAAAGTAGTGGCTAAATTAACACTGAAATGGGTTTTGCTTGCTGTAGTTATCTTATTTTTACACATTGATCACAAGCATTATTTTATACTCCACTGTCCCTGCTCTGTGTTAAAATGCTTTGAAAGGTTTATATTATTATCAGTTTTCAACATTTTGAGTTAATTTGAGTCACTTACACTGCAATAAAAAAAAAAAAACCTGTTAAAGGTCAGTATAAAGAGGCCTTATTAGGCTACAGCCAGAAAAAAAAATGTTTCACTGTCCATATGCAGACCTCATTATTTTTTGCTTTTTTAATAGCAACTTGAAAATTTGTGAACCTATCGTTTAATCTGGCTAATCTAATTTTATATAAACAGGACACTTGACCTACCGTTTTGGAAATATCTTGTTCCGTACCCTGTGCCAGGCGGATGGAGGGTGCGGGTCGCTGATCTCCCTCTGGTGGGATACATGTTGTAGAAAACAGAATTCCTGTGGTTTTTAAACGGGTTTCGAGGGTCGTCGTTAACCATGTCTTCTCCATTCCTGGTTGCCTCGTTTGTAACAGTCTCACTAAGTGCAGGAAATGCAGCTGGTGCCTCAGATTCGTTTTCCAGACCTGACGGATGTGTCGAGATGGAGTGATCAGTCTGAGCGGGTTGCCTGGAGACAGGCGTCACCTCCGGAACCACGCGTAACTGCTGGTTTTGCGCACCAGGTCCGGATTCACCTATTCTGGTGTGTAGTGCAGTATTATCCACAGTGACAGTACCTTCGCTTCTGCCAGGGAACTCTGCTGAACTCCCCGGTGAAGAGGCGTTGATAGTTCTGGTGTATTCAACGTTAAAGCGACGTGAGCCTGAATAGCCTACAGCTCCTGCTATAGGGCGTTCTGGTCGCTGCCTGGTCCCTGACGCGCGACGATTCGCGTTTGCATACTGTCTAATATCGTGTCCAAGTGTAAGAGATCCCGGCTGTGCACTGTGATCAGTCCTGAACTGTCTGGACTCAGTCGGTCTGGTTCTCACAAGCGTCATTCTTCTGTGCGCACCAGACATCTGGCTCCCGGTCCCATCACTCCGACTGTTCACGTAAACCCTCGACTGGCTGGTAGACCGAAACGGGGCCTGGTACTCCAACCCAGTGCTCATTAAACTGTAAACCTGCCCGTTGTTCTCCCACTGAATCCGGTGCCGCCAGGGGCCAACTGTGCGCTGCTGTCCAAAGGTGAGGGGGAGTAGTCCTTGGAAAATGTGTAAAAATAAAAGTGACCATTTAGCCATGGCAATGAAACTAAATAAATTAAACCCCACTTGTAAGTTAACAATCATGACATAGGTTTGCGCGCACAGACGCTGAATCTTCGTGGAGAATGGATGAAAATTAGGAGTGCGGTCTCAGTTTCAATACAAAACATACCACTTCTCAGGAGGAATGACAGATGGAGAGGAGAGGAGGGCTGAATCCTTTTTTCTGCTCGTTTATCGAATTCGGCCCAGTTACTTTCACTAAGTCAAACTTCTAAAAAATTTAACTCATCCCTTGCCGTGGTTACGTGCGGTTAGACAAGTACGTTTGCTGAGTAAACTTTGCGCACGGGTGTAAACTGAACACAGCCAAATGTTTCACCTCGAACTGGTAAATCTCAAGGAACACTAAAGAAAAAAAAATATAGCAGCTGTTGTATTTAATTAACAAATTGTTTTTTGTTGTTGTTTTTCATTTTCACATAATTCCTTGCAATTAGACATGCTGATTACGGTCAAACTGCCATTAAAAAAAGCTAAAAATTTATTTTCTTTTCATTAAGTTAAAGAGCCATGCATGGCCAGTTTATCAAGCTAAGTAAACAATAACAGCGGGTAGCTTTAAATGAAACATGCAGACATTCTGCAACAAATCTGGAAAAGCTTCATCACATGGTTTAAATGGTCTCATTCACCACAAGGTGGCACTTTGATTCTGTATGATAACATCCCACAGTTTGCAGTCCTCTGACTTAAACATCTAGTGTCACTCTTGGAGGAGTCTGCAAGCTCATTCCCATAAAATATCTCCATCTTTACTTTTGTCATTTATGGTTATAACTCTTGCTATTAGGGCTATGTAGATGTGTAACTTTTAAACACTTCTGTCTTTTATGTTCATCACAGTATGTCCACAGTATATCCAGCTGAAATTGCACCACAGGGTGTGTAATGTAGTGAGGTGGGGATTTCATCTAGTGGGGTTAAAGTTAGGGTTTGGAGCAGGGTGGTGTGTGATAGTGTGAAGCTGGCTTGATGGTTCTGCAAGGCTGCAGCTGGACCTGATAGTAGCTGCGTTACGGTTCGGCACACAAGCTGCTTGGGTTCGAGGTTAAAGAGATGTTTGGTGCATATTATTATACTATACTATTTTTTTTAATTTTTATTTTTTTTACAATAAAGGCTTATATCAAATGCAGTGTGGCAGAAATTCCAGTATCTCCTACTGCTTCTCTGGCCTTTTTGACCCATGATGCTCTGTGCCAGCTACACAACAGCAAAGCCCAAAGGTAACAGGTCAAAGCTCAAGGTGCAATGTTATAATGTTATGATGAGTAGTACATCCCAGTTGTACATACTGCATTAACATTATGAACCTTGTGAGAGCAACTGCAGTAAGTACTGAAGAAAAAAAGAAGTCTGCTGCTAGAAACTCAATGATTGTCTTAAACCTCAACAATTACATGATGCAGTGAGAATGCACAATAACAAAATACTGTCTTAATCCAAACAGGACCAATAGATGCTTTTTTACTTTTTATTTGCACAAAATCTATCCTGCTGCTAGATATATAGTTTTATGAAGGGGGAATTCTCTTTTTTTTAAAAAAGGGAATACACACAGTAACACAGAAAGCTGGAGGAAACTGGAAAACTAGAAACAACATGAAGCACAACAAAAGCAACAGACATGCAAATCTTATAATGGACCTTTGTGTTACTGTGTGAAAAAATAAATTTTAGTTCCTTTCCATTTAACCTCCTCCACCCCGTCCCTTTAAACAAGCATTTTTCTGATTGGCTGCTCCAAACAGAAGATTTGAGCAACAGGTGGGTGGAGCATTTGTGCTCTTAGTTAAAGCTGTGATGACTTTATTAGTGATGTCCCATTTCAAGTTCTACAGAGTGAACAGTAGATAAAACTGCATGAAACCAAATATTCAAGTTTGAAGCCTGAACTTTTGGTTCACAGGGAATTCTTGTATATATGCTGACCCCGTATTAGAAACTTTTTACTATGATATTTTACTATTTACACCATCATAACAACAGACATGTGACAGGAAAAATGTAGAGCATAGTACTTTAAAACATTAAAGGAACAGCATCAGAATAGAAAAAAAGCAACTTAAAAGAACAAAAACTTTTTTAAAATGAATAAAAAAGTTGAGAACAGTGAAATAAATACACAGAGTACTTCAGTGTGATACAGAGAAATGTACTTTGATACTTTCTTTTACTGTGTGGCTTAAGTTTAAACCTAAAAATTAACCTGAGACTATGATAAATTTCAGCAGAAATTTTTTTCAGGTAAGGTATAAGTTAGATATGGTCACGAACAGGTTAAGAGACATTGACATATGGAGAAGTTATGTCGATGAAGTGTCACAGTATCTTTCCTCTGCCAAATAGGGCATGGAGATGGTGAGCCTTCATGCTTTTCTATTCTTAGCTGAAGAAACCTTCCCCTCTTCCAAAGTCTAGCACCGCCCCTCTGCGTGCTCTGCTGCATCTAGATTTATAAGAGCCGCAGATCCTCAGCACTGGTTTGGCACAAGACTTCCCGAGCAGGACAAGTAACCCACAAAATGTACCCAGTAAGTATTAATGTTGAATTAAGTCTTTATTGTGTGTCTGACCTGAAAGTAAACAAATCACGACAAATGCTGCCACAAAATCTAATCTTGACTGTGAATTTGGAGAACTTGGAAATAAAAATAAACAGTTTCTGGTTGTTTTCATGGTACACCTACAGCAGCAGCAGCAGCAGCAGCAGCAGATCTTTCCCCGGGTGAAAGACTAATTCTTTTACGCTGAATATATCTTATCCCATGAATCTAGGTATCCAGGGCTGCTCACAGCTTTGCTTCTTGTTAACGAAGATGATGGTCTTAAAATGGTTTTACCACAAGAAACTTCCCCTACATGGAATATACCTGTTGTTCTCCCCTGAGGCCTCACACTGCCACTCTGAGGAGTAAAATGATAGATCCAGAGGGTTTACCACAGATCATGGGGAGACAATACAGGTGAGATACTGGAAAAGAAATGCTTGAAAAATTACATTTATTATTAAACTGCTTTGGGTTCTGCATTTACTTGGATGTATAATGCCTGTTAAAGCAAAATCTTTAAATAAAACACGTTTCTTTTTTTATTCTAACCTGAAATAAAATGTTTGAATATCTAACGAAAGATTAATTATAGGCCGTCTGGACTGCAGAGCGTCAGCTTTCTTGTGAAACACTTCTTGCTTATCTTTGATTAACCTTTGGCATAAATCAGCCTGTCAACGCTCCTCACATTTCATCACTGAGCCACATGCTGCTGTGTCCATCAACACGTTTTCATTCATTCATTCACACGTGATGAATTAGTCAGGTGAACTTTTAATATGTAATCTATTAAAAACTGTCTTAATGTGACCCTCGGTCAAAAACTTCTGTGTTCTAAAGGTTAAGCTCGTCAGGTTCTTTGTATTTTACTGAGTGATTCCAGTTTACAGTTTTACTCCACTTTGTTTAATTTAAAAATTTAGATGTGAATCATATGGCACATTGGGATCATTTATTTAAAAAAAATCTGTGTGATATGTTATTATAAACTAAATTAAACAGTAGAAAAGCTGTAAAAACAAGCTGCAACATTAATTAGAACTCATAATTGTTTTATATGTAATACATACATATTATATATTAATTTGTTTCAGGCAAATCCATATAATAACCTTTTTTCTTTCTTTTTTTACTTTTGGTGCTGATACTTTTGTAATTTTAGGAAAAGTTTCCACACTACAGTGTGGTATACCTAAGTACTTAAGTATTACTTTAAGTATTACTTCTTATAAATTTTTGTGTTTGTTGACCAAAGATTTGCATTACAAAAATAAAAGAAGAAAAAAAATACATCAGGAAAGAAACGAGTGTCAGAGTCAGAGAAGAGTGAAATTTTATTATTTACTTATTGTTTGTTCTATTTTAATGGCACACTTGAATTTTAATGCATGTTTTGACATTAATTAAAATGATCTGACACAATCAAATCACATTTTTTAATATTTTAGTAAATTAATGCTGTATTTACTTGCAAAAATTAATGGACACTAGTGTGGTGTATTGTTTCAGATTAATTAACAACCAGCAAGTTAAAGAACAACCAAAACTGTATTAAATCACTCATGTGTAGTATGCATTAAGTGTTAAGGAGTAAACTATTGACTTTTAGCCTTTTTATGTCAACTGAACAATGTTTCTGCTCCTGAGCTGGTGGAATGATCCTCTGTTGGAAGGATAAATTTGCACCAGTTGTGCAGTCTCTAATAGTGACCTTCTGTTATTAATTCATGTAGTGTATAGTCATGTGAAAAAGAGAGTTTTCGCAGGACTACAGTACACTCTTACTGCTTCCATAGGAATTAAAAGGGTAAGTAGTAGCCAGATGCTGCTAATCAAATGCACTTGATTAATTGATCACCCCTATAAAAGCAGAAGTTTTGGCAGTTTGCTGGTCTGCAGTATTCAGATGTGTGTAAACACAAAGCCACAATCTTCTCAGCAATGGATGTCCCAGAAAATTCACCTCAAGGTGAGACCGTGCAGTGCTCAGAGAAACTGCAAAAAACCCAAGAGCTACATCTCAGACTCTACAGACCTCAGTTAGCATGTTAAATGTTAAAGTTCATGACAGTACAATTAGAAAAAGACCGAGACCAAAGTGGAGCTGTTTGGCCAGAAAATACAGCACCACGTTTGGCACAAACCAAACACAGGATATCAGCAGAAACACCTTATACAAACTGTTAAGCATGGTGGTGGAGGGGGGATGATTTGAGCTTGATTTGCAGCTACAGGATCTGGGCACCTTACAGTCACTGAGTCACCATGAACTCTTCTGTATACCAAAGTATTCTGGAGTGTAATGTGAGGCCATCTATGCGACAGCTAAAGCTTGGCTGAAGCAACGTTGCAAAGAAAAGTGGACCAAAATTCCTCCACAATGATACGAGAGACTGATACAGTCATACAGAAAATTATTACTTCAAGTTATTGCTACTAAAGGTGGTTCTGCAAGCTATTCAATTATGCGGTATGCTTAGTTTTTCACAGAACTGCATAAAGTCTTTAATTTTTTGCAAACGTATCCACTCCTCATTTGGTGGAATGATCCTCTGCTGGTAGGATCATTCTTTGTATCAGTTGGGCAGAATAGTGACAGTCATTAACTGTATTGACAGGACCATAAAACAGTCACATGTGTATTTTGGTCCCAGACCAAAACAGCTTAAACCCTTATTAATTTATCTTCTCTGCAAACTTGCACATCATGTTATTGTTTAATACTTGCTGTGTCTTCTGTTCTTCATATTATTGGTTATTACAAAAATCACAAATCACTTTAAGACCTCTAATTCATCAGTTAGAAGCATAAAAATGTGCTTGTTTATCAACTATATTATTGTAGGGTCTTTACCTTATAATATAAAGCACCTTGAGGTGACGCTATATAAATAAAATTGAATTGAACTATAATTTATCCTGTGAGGAACCATACACAGAGGTAGGTTTGTTAATATAAAGCAACTTAGAAGTTATTAAATAATTGTAAAAGTTATCTGAAAAATATTTTAAATGTTCTAATCCCTGCTTCTAAATATATTATTGTGTGTGACAGACAATAAATTACACGTGTATGAACTACTCATAAATGTTCATATATGTTTGTCTCAGTGAGACACCATAAATATTCCTGTCATTCATTCACTAGTAAAACCACAACTGTTCACATACCTCAGGGGTCCTTGCTCTCTCACACAGAGGGTCTGCTGAGCATATGACAGCCAGTCATCTCCTGTGTCACTGCCTCTCCGCCCTAATATGGACACCCCGGCTCTTTATTTGGGGGTTTCCATGGCGTTGGGGTGACGTGGGAGCACATGCCACCCATCAAGGTTCTCACCTTACTGGGTGGTGGCATCAGGCAGACAGCCCCTGAGTCAGACTGGGCTGCGGAGCCTCGAGTGGGTGTGTGGCAATAAGTGATTGCTGTACACATGTTAAATCTATTCCCCTGACACCTCAGGCACTTAGCCTAAATATAAACTAACAGAGCAGCTACCCCCTGCTGCAGGCCAACTGCTGGCATGTGAAGAGTCCCAGAAACGAATCACAAGACCCTGAACTCCCCCTGACACACCCTCTGTGGGTCTGCCAAGTCCTCGGATAGAGCTGGCTGGACTTTTCTTACAGGAATGTACAGTATGAGTTAATTTGTATGATCAGAAAGAGATATTCAAAAGTTTATGTGGCACTGAACAGTTGAACTGAATATCGTGGTCGTCACTGGCCTTTTAGAACAGAAATAGTTTGTTTCATGGTTTATAAGTGATTGTGTATCATCAGCTGTAGTCAGGAATTACAGCCCTCGTTACTATATAATTCAATTTGTTTGTTGATAATAAAATATCAATAAAAGTGAAAATGCACTGCTCTATGTCTCTCCTTGTTTCTGTGTAGATAGTGTTGGCTGAGGCTGAGGGTCAAGCTATGTGGGTGACTCTAAAGGACCTTTGGTTTGTTGGAGAGGTGGTAATCCATCAGCGAGAAGCACAAACATGGTCCACACTGCGGTTGTTGAAGTTGATGCCAAAAATTAGAATATTTTACTCCTTTATTTCTGTAACAGAAATTAGAGTTTACAGAAATATCACACTGTTAATTTCACAAGAGCCTCAGAGGGGGACGCTGTGTCCTGTTAGGTGTTCATCAGTTAAAGCTGCCATTTCTTCTTGGCTTATTCAAGACTACACCTAAGTCAGCATTTGTTCTTATGAGCACTAGAAGAAGACGATATGTAGGTTTCTCTCACTGAGGATCACAATGACACCCAGAACAAATTGAGAACGTCTGGTCTTATCTGTGTTAATTTAAGGTCAGCTGGGATTGTTATTCTGTATATTAATTATCAAAATTATAGACAGTAAACATGAAAAAATGGGTAGTGTGTGGGACAAATTACTCAGCTCAGGTGCACAAATGGGTGATTAAAAATAGAGGACCTTTCATGAGTTTGATTGAGTATATTATAGAAATATATTAGCATACTTTGTCAATACAAGTGCGTCTGTTTGTTCACCCTGTTCTCAAACTTATAAATGCTCCAAAAGTATATTTGTCGTATTGATCTACCTGAAGTTTTGAGATAAAAGGAAGCAGGTCTAATAAATAACTTTTACCTGAAATATTTCCTTTCCTGTCTTTCAGAGGGGAACAACCACTCCTACTGATGTGGAGCACTAAATCTTATCTGGTTGATAAGAAGGCTCATTCAAGCGCAATAAGATATTATCAGTGACCTTCATACACACAAATGTTTGTTTGGGCTGTAAAGCCCGAGCTTTGCGACTCTAAAGAGGGAACTATGTCGATGTGTGTTTGTTTCATGAGATGCAGCAGGAAGAAAAACAGGAAACATAAAGTGGTTTCAGTGGTTTCTTTGAATCGGGAGTCAGCAATTCTTCCACACAGTGGGCATTATATTTTATTTAAAAATACAACAAGATCAGAGTTACTGGTGTTTAAACACTGGGCAGTCCAGAGGTGGCTTATCTTTTTAGAAAAAAACGTTACAGAGGATTATACAAAACACAGCGCTTCTGCCATTAGCTCTTCATATGTTACATGATTATCTATTTACAAATCAGGCTTAAAACTACAGAACTGATGTTACACATTCACTCAGATTTATATATTTACAAGTTTATACACAAATCCGCTGTTAGACCTGTCCTGCTGTAAAGAGAGAGAGAGAGAGAAAAGGGAAGTTACTCACACTGAATCAAATGATATTTACTGATCTGTCAGTGAAAATATCCAAGATTTTCTCCTTTAATTTACCTATAAGCTGTTTAGAAGGGAGTTGTTAATGGTTTCATACACTTTGTTGTAGATATCTTCCTTTGATGTCATCCCATCAAGGTACTCTGTACAGAAATCAAAAGAGTTTTGTAGGTTTTGTAGATATGTAGATAAGTTGGCGGAGAAATGTGGGCATGCAGAGGGTCATTTATACTTCAAGAAGCAAAGCATTGTCTTTACAAACCTATTCTGTCACAGTTGTCCTCCATCGCTTTCCTGTGTTTCAAGTACATGGGCCAGACGTGGCCATCGAACAGGCCGGGTGGGTCAGGGACTGTGTATGTTCTTGTACTGCAGAGAAAAACAGATCCACATCAGTGTGGGGTTGTAGTGTTGTTAAAGGCTGTACTTTGGTGTCTAACTCTTAAGTGGATTATGATAAAGTCACTGCAGGAACTTGTTACCTTCTCCTCCTTTTGCACTCCTCATAAGGAATGGAAATGTAGAAACATTTGTCATAGACATCAATAAGAGGCCTGCAGAGAAAGCAGAGCTCAGATTAGTCAAAAGCTTTAGATGTCAGGCAGTTTGTAGGTCACAGGTTAGAGCCTGTGTAGAAAAACAATGAGTAAGATGTTGGGAAGCCCACTTGTAGTTGTAGATGAGGAACCCCTCCACGATGAGAATATGGATCCCCTTCTCCTCAGAGCCGGCTTCCTCGGCTTCTGGTGACAGGCTCACGCCGTGTGAGCGGGCAAACTTGACTGGGTTCTCCTGCCAGCCTTTGACAGTGTTGATCATAGCCTCCATGTCCAGAGCAGTGATCACTGATACAGAACAAGTAGAGAAAAGAGAAGAGCATGCTTCACCACACATGAAACCAACACTCCTCACCAATGTGCTTTAACACACATTAGTCACGGTTAGTGAATGTCTGTAGCATTCACAGAATATTTGATTGAATATCATAAAGTTTAGGATAGATTGATTACCAAACTAAAGAAATGTGCAGGAAAGAAATAGTACATTACTGCATGGTTTTCCTACGGGAAATCCATTCTTACCATCCCACTGTCTAAAGCCGTCCTCCCCGACTTCTATTTGATCGGGTTTCTGAAATAACAGTCACCAATAAAACATTGCTGCAACCTAGTAACCAGTCGGAACTGATCACACCTGGACAGGACAAGTCAAGGACTCGTCTCCACCAAAAGTGAACACACGGTGATGGCTTTTGGTGCGGTTGAATTGTTTTCCCAACATTAGGCTTAGAAAATCCGGCTGCAATACCTTAAGGAAATATTCTGAAACTTCTTTCTTTTTTATCACTTCTTTCACTAGATCTCAAAACTATTCAGGAGGGTACTAACGCTCGCTGTTGCCTCATCTTGATGACCAAAAATGCTTTGAGATGGAGTATCATGGGTCTCCAAAGGCTCTTGCGAAATAGAGATTCTGATTTGTCTTCAAAAGGCTTTAAAACATTTAAGGGGAAATTAAAAAAAAAACAACTTCTTTTACTCGAAGTGAGGTTAATACTTTTACAAATTTGAGCAGAAGTCTGACTTTAAGTGGGGACGCTCAGCCCTTTTGATTGGCTGTCCAGGAGACAATCAGCCAAATGTATTACTAGGCTACTGCCATGACAGGACATCTGCAGGTCAGACTGATGGCTTATTTCTGAGCACAAAATGTCTTCAAGGGCAACTTTAAAGTAGCTAATAACATATGAAAAATAGAAATGCATTGCAATAACTCAGCTTAAATGTTATTAAATTATTACTTTAGCTTTCAAGTTAACTTCAAAGGAAAGAAAAGAAAAGAAAATACTTTAATTCATCTTACCTTGAAAAAGTCATCCTGATGCACCACACAACAGTTGGGTAATGTCTTTAGTAGTCTATTTGTCAAAGTGGTCTTCCCACCGTTGGTCACTCTGAAATTGGTGCCACTTAGATTTCTTTTCTTCCAAATTTCCATAAATAAACATCTAGGTAAATAGAAGAAAACTTACCCTCCTATGCCAATGATGAACTTCATTTTTCTTATTTCTTTTCTGTATTGGTCACCTCTGGAATTCAGTAAATAAAAGCAGGGAACCCAGCCAAAGCAAAGTCTCTCAAGGGCTTCTACTGAAAACCTTTCTCTTCTCCTCCACCACAAATGTTCCCTCCTTTTACTACTTCATTGATAGACAAAGTCTCTGCTGTGCATTTAAAGGGTTCGGCTGCAGCGTCACAGCCTCCAAAACCAATCGACCACTTTTTCTCACAGCCAATAAGGTGCCACTTCACAGTTCATGGCACCAATGATCAAGCAGGACTTGGGAGCCTCACAGCTTTGTGAAAACAGAGCCCATAATTTGCACCTGCTGTGAGGAGTCAGTGAACACCAACCAATCTAATGCATGAATAATCCTACACCCAACACAGTTCTTAGGAGATATAGAAAATAATATGAGACTAAGGTGTGAGCTACAGTCATATGTAATGCCTCAAACAGAAAGCTGTTTAATTTGTTCTAAATTTGAGATTCATTTTTGCAAAAACTGAAAACCTTTAAAGTAGCCTGTGATTTACATGCAGAGGGCATTTATCATAAAGGAAGAAACCATATAGCGAGGAAGTAGACTGAATAATTGTTAAAAATTTAGTATTTTATTATATCTATATCTATATCTATATCTATATATCTATATCTATATCTATATCTATATCTATATATATATATATATCTATATATCTATCTATATATCTATATATATATATCTATCTATATATCTATATATATCTATCTATATATATCTATATATATATATCTATCTATATATATCTATCTATATATATCTATATATATATCTATATATATATATACACTGCCTGTTTACAGAGCACTGACTGTTGGAGCACTTTTATGTAAATCATTAAAAGGAGGTGGGTAGTGTGCTGCATGTTGTCATGCATTCTTAGACACTGGGATCATGTACTGTACTGCATGTCATTACAGCTCCACCCACTCCACTGGCCACAACTTTATTGTGAATACACAGATCAACTGAATTGCCTGCATGAAAAGTACAAATATAATAAAACCAACAACCCCAAAACAAGTCTGTATTCATTCCAATGTAATTTATGTAATTTATAATTAGTATTTCTTCAGCTGCTTCCACTCTTCTTATACAAAGCCTTATTATATATTTGGTCTGGTGCAGTGAAGTGCACGCACTTTATATAAATTGCACTTTAGGTGTTAAACTCTGATTACACTCAACAAAAGGATTCTTCTCCTTTATTAAACGTGAAGCAATAATTTTGTGTAAAATGCAACTGAAATATATAAAATCAAAGGTTAATTTATTAAAAAAATTAATCTTTAAGGAAATTGTGCTTGGTATACATTGAGTTTATACCAATCAAGTAAATTTAAATTGACCAGATTCCATTAAATTGTCAATTTAATTTGACCAGATTCCATGAAATTTAACATTTTACATTGTTCTTATGTAACAAAATTACATGGAAAATTTACATGTAATTAAATTAGTTAAAGTCATGAATTTGGGCCGAATTTTTTTTTGAGTGTATAATTTCAATGGTCTTAATTAAAATATGAATTTTATGGTCCTGTATTTTTGAGATAACTTGGATTTTTTTTTTCAGGAAGTTATTTGGGATTTAGCTGTACATTATTTAGATATTTTCTAGGCGGATTAGGGAAAATGTTTGGTACTAAAGTTTGTGAATACCTGCTTAAATATATATTGGAATAAAAAATTTATTGCGTAAGCAGAAAGTGCTCCAGGTATTTGGTTAATATTTATTTAGCTGTTGCTGCCTGCTGTTTTAACTTGTGTTGGTAATACTTTTGCTTGGTGTTACAAACTGAAACATTTCTAAAAACTTCTTTCTAGTTTGCACAGAGAGAACCTGTTAAAAA
>VUQS01033842.1:0-18728 GCA_015108495.1 Heterochromis multidens
CTGCTTTGTGGCATTGGTGTAGTAATGGTTTTCTTCTAGCGACTCAACCATGCACCCCATTTTTCTTCAAGTGCCTCCTTATTGTGCATCTTGAAACAGCCACACCACCTTTTTTTTCGGAGAGTCCTGTATGTCAGATGAAGTTATTTGTGGGGTTTTTTTTGCATCCCGAACAATTTTTCTGGCAGTTGTGGCTGAAAGTTTTGTTGTCCTACCTGACCGTGGCTTGGTTTCAACAGAATCCCTCATTTTCCACGTCTTAATTAGAGTTTGGACACTGCTGATTGGCATTCTCAATTCCCTGGATATCTTTTTATGTCCTTTTACTGTTTTAAAAAGTTCAACTATCTTCTTCTGCAGATCCTTTGATAATTCTTTTGTTTTCCCCATGGCTCAGAATCCAACAACGTCAGTGCAGCACTGAATGAAACATGCAGCAGTCTGTCTGGAGCCCAGAAACTCACTGACTTTTTATACACACACACTAATTACAAGCAGACAGATCACAGGTGAGGATGGTTACCTTTAGTAGTAATTTAAACCTGGGTGTGTCATGTGTGTGTGTTATCATGCGTATGTAAACTTTTGATCAGGGTCATTTGGAAAGTTTCTGTTTCATTATGATTTAAAAAGGACAAACATAATTGTTTGATAATAAATGGCTTCACCCAACCACTAACCATGAGTGAAAGAAAAGTGTTTGTATTATCATTCATATTCTCTGAAAAATGGCCAAAAAAATCACAAATTCTGCCAGGATATGTAAACTTATGAGCACAACTGTATACCCTTCTGAAGATGTGTTGATTAGTAACTGTAAATATGGTGCTTTCCATTTGAAGTCGGAACTTTCAAGTTCCCAGTCAGAATTTTAAAACGCTCCCTCAAGTCGGACTTCGGACCAACCCCGACTTAACAATCCAAGATGGCGACATTGCACATAAGTAACTTGGGTATTTGTGACTCACTAAATAAGCCATATGCAGAACACTGACCAGGCTCTATCCTTGAAAGTGGTGCAGCAGTGTTTTTGAGTGCAAAAGAACAAGCACTGTGCTGTATTGCTGGTGATGCATGAATGACTCTACCTTGCTAAGGAACAAAACAAATCCTGTTTTTCCTGGCTTTCCTAACTTTGTTACTGGATTGCGCTCAACCCAGGAGTGATGTCATTTGTAGCTGCAACATCTGACTTCCGAGGCAAATGGAACACAGCAATAGCACCCTAAATACTATTGTGTGATTTACGGCTAATGTGCGATTTACAGCTTTTGTATCCTTTTGCGTAGGTATTCGCCTACACAGAGGGGCATGCAACCTACGCAGACGTGCTTGTTTGTGACCTGGATGATCACGTTAAGTCAATTTGAACATAGTTGTATGCAGGGCCTACAGACAGCTTTGCAGACCGTCATCTACCTGTTGTAGGTGTTTATTTTCGCCAGGGGGCAGTGCCACAAATGACTAGTTTATGGGCTACTCTTCAGCCTGCTGTGGAGAAGACCAAAGTTATAATGTACAAAGAAGTGAAACTAAGTATTAAAACAATGAAAAGTGTCCACTGCAGCCACCGTCCGTGGTGACCTCCACTGTCACTCCCTTTCCGGCACACTTTTCAATCAAGCAGCATTTGACCTACACACAGCTTCATCCACATCAAGCTACGTGCTGTTGGTTTTTTGGAGGACTGCATGCAAGCACATTTGCATAGTTGTTTAAGGCTCTCCATAGGCAAATACCTACGCAAACGGACACAAACGCAGTACCATAAATCCTGGATCAAAGCACCATGGTGTGTTTTTACAAGGGGTGTATCTAGTGGACTATTTCTTGGCGAGGTAGAGTGACTTCAAGGAGTTTCAAATTACTTCCTAGCAAAACCGCAGTGACAGCCAGCATCCAGAAAGTTATTGCCTCTAGCCTGAATAATGATTTTCAAAGCCAACCAGTAGTCATTATGTAATTCCTATCTAATAACCATATGCACTAACATTTGGCTGTCTATTAGGGGGAGGTGCTAGTAAATATGCCTCCCATAAAACCAGAGAGTTTTACATTGTGCTAAAACATGCTTTCATATTTTTCAAAATAGTTGACGTTTGAAATGAAACATATTACACTATGCCCAAGGTCATATAATGGCAAATGAAATCTGCATATATTAACAATGCTCTCTATTCACACTGACCACACAATTCAATCCTGCTTAATAAGTAGCCCAAATGACACATGAAACCTAATGTATTTTAACAAACTCAAACATGACTACAAGAATAGAGACACCCACGCACACAAAACTCAAAACAAAGCTCATCAGCCCACCAACAACAACTCTTTTCAGGGCCACAAATCCTGGAACATAAATCAGGACTGGCAGGAAAATGAGGCTTGAGGAAATGGAGAGAATGAAAGGCAGAGGAGGCAGGATGGGAAAGAGAGGAAGACAGCGTAAAAAAGAAAGATAGCAGCGAGAAAATGGGCAAGAAATACAAAGAGGAAGTAGAACAAAGCATCAGGAAGGAATGAAGAGGTGAAAGGGATGGAGCAGTGAAACTGAGGTAAGGGCAAGGAAGAGCAAGTGAGCATCTGAGTGAGAGAAAGAATTAAATAAAAATGCAATAAAGCAGCCGGTGTGAAATCAATCTGCTTAGAGTTTTGTTTAATAAAAATTCATGAAGGGCTGGTGGCCGAGAGCTCATGAGAAATATTGGTGGCAATGTGGGGGACGGCGGTCTTGGGGATGGGTGGGTAGGGGGTAAAAATAGAGGGGTGGGTTGCTCATGTCTCCACTGATCACGTGCGTGGGTGGGGGTGTGTTTGCTTTTGGCTGTTTATCAGTGTGTTTGTTTTGACATCAGTGTGAGTTACAGGGCTGCAGTGAGTCCATGAGAGAGGGGACAAAGAAGAAATGGATTGAAGGTCTTCATAACAACAGCATTCCTACAGCGCAGAGAAGGAAAGGAACTGGGCTGTAAGTCATGGTGTCTGTGTGTGTTTGTACATCAGCACACATTTTTGTATTGCTTGCCCCCCCCATCCCCACACTTTCTCATCAAGGCCTCAGAGTGCGAGGTATGGCAGGGTTATACTAACTTGGTGTAAATCTCTATCTTACATGGCAGACATATCCAGGGTGGTCAGTAGTTTATGTGCTGGCACCAGCATGCTTGGTACAGAGTCCATCTACTGGCTGACCCTAGGATGGTATCACTGAGACTCAAACTGTACTTTTCCATTTATCACAAACAACTTAATGGGCAAACCACCAATAAAACAAGTTTACATTGGAAGCTATTCATATTTGTTCAGTCTTCTACACAAACGCAATCATTATTTTCCAAAGCCCAACATGATGTTTTCGAATTTCTTGTTTTGTTTTTGCATTGAATGACAAACAAAAGAAGTAAGTCCTCAGCTTCTACAGGATTCAATCATTTAATGTTATCTTTGTATAAATATGCAACCCTTTTGCATTACTTACAGCAGCAGTTGGTAATTTAACATCTGTCCTGTAAACAGCTAATGGGTCAGTGCTAGTAAGAGGATTTTGTCACCACTGAACTGAGGCTGCAGCTAAGAATGTATTTATTACTGAATAAACTTCAGATTACATTCTTGATTCATACATTAATCTTTTTGTCTAAACTTTGTCACAGAAGAGTTAAAGGAGCCAGTTATAATGTCCAAAAAGCTCAGGATGACATAAACAAATAGCTTAGTTTATTCAGTCAACAGGTCAAAACCCCCTTTGACAAAGAAAAGCAGCCAATTGTTATATCTGAGACAGTCTAACCAGTAAGCTTTTGAACTTTTACTTAATAAAATTACAAAACAATTCATAGATTATTGCCAATCAACTAATTTAAGCTTTATACTTTGGCTAAAGCGAAGCTAGCAGGATGCCATGTTTTACATTTTCATGCTAAGGGTGCTGGCTACAGCCATATTATTACCACAAAGAGTTATATTGAAAATAAGCATATTTTCCAAAATGTCAAATGATTGATTTCATTAAAACCGTATTGAATTGAATTGAAATTGCTTTAATATTCAAATTTTATGAGAGATCCTTCCTTTTTAGAAGGAAACCATCACATCTCAGCAGCATGTCTTTACATATGACATATGTAGACCAAATTTATGCTGTGGAAATTTAGCCAGTGACAATGACTTAAAAAATGTCTTTCTTTGATTGACCCTGCTTTTCCCAGAACTCCAGAATAAATAGTTATGAAATAACTTAATAGAACTGTGAAGTGTGCCAAAGATCACGAGGGAAGAATATTTCTGAAAAGCAATATAGACAGGATCCAGCTGCAGGGAAGCTCTTGATGGCCCTGTCCTCTAAAGGCCTTTATCAACTAAATAAACACACACACAGAGTTTATGCTGTGTTTCATACCTTCTAGCACCACTTTATGACTAAGCTGAAACTACAACAATTTGTACAAAACTATTTTTTTTCACTACTACTGTGTACTGTAGTATAAACGCCTTTTAACAATAAATGTCAAAATCCCTGAAATCTAAACTAATGTAAGACAGAACTGTCTGCATCATTTATAAGCAGAAGCTGAAACAGGCTGTCAGGTCATAGGTCATGCTACAGTTTTGATTTAGTATCCGCAGTCATAAGACAAAAGGGTCAGGGCCAAGACAATTGAGATAAGAAATCTTTATCTGGGTCCCCTTCCTTCCTTCCTTTTTTCCTTCTTTCTTTCTCTTTTCAAGCACAGAAGACAAAGCCAGAGGTTACAAAGTAAAAGCCATTTTTCACACTTCCTATTCTCAACCACTGCTTTTGAGCAAGATATGCCAAGAACCATGCATTAAACTCACAAGCTAAATTAAGCATTATGCTAAACTGCAGTTTTCGTTTTTGCTCATATAGCAGCACGGACAACCTGCGCTGTTGACACTCCTAACTCTGTACGGTGAATCATATTACGGTAAGACGTGATGGTAATCAGACGCTTAAGATAGCATCAAACTACCTCCAGAGAGAAAGTCAAAGCTTTGTAGTGCATAATGAAGTCAAGCTAAATGTCACAAGAATTTTTCTTGGAGAAAAGCTCAAGGTCAAAAGCAGGAGCTGACTACAGAGATTTCAATTCTGGAAACAAAACTAAAGTTTTATCTCTGTTATTTGATTTTCAGGGCAAATGCAAAAAAACACACAAACCACCAACCCTCCAAAAAAAGAGGCTAAAAAGAATTTGAGAGATCACTGAAAAACAAATACTAAAGCTTATCCCTACAACATAGTTATTTAATGCCTATGTTTACACCTAGTAAGATTTAGACAATTTAAAAAAAAAATCAGCTTTGGCAAATGGTGAAATGAGGAAAAAACAAAATACACAGTGCATAAGTTGGGACCTGATCCAAGGTTGCAGGGGCTGAAGTCAAGCACTTCCATCCACCTCTCCACATCCATGTCACAATTTTCCACAGCACTTTTACAGTGTTAGTGCAGTGCCTGGGTCTGCTTTCAGCCATGACAACACACAATTCATTTAAAGTGGGAAAACACTTTTTTTAACTTTGGGTGCAGAGCTATTTTAATGTGTTGTCGGGTCTTAACTACTAAAAGAAGAATAAGGAGAGTATAACATGTGCTTTAAGTGTTTGGCCCTAATCACGCAGTAGTTTGTTACTGCCTGGTCCTTTCATGTTATATGCACTAGGGTTCCGTGTGTTGGATGTGCATGCTAAATGTCGACTTTCATTTTGGAAGCCTTATTAGCTGAGGTGCTTCTCTTCCACTTCTCTCCTTACATTGCCTTTGCCACATACACACACACACTCACACACACACACACATCTCTGCCCTGTCTCTTGTTACTGCCTGGCCCATTCCTGCAGCCTGCACACTCCTTCCTTCCTGTCCTATTGTCAGAAAAGGTTGGGGGAATCCCTGCACTCGGATATGAGGCCCTTTGGATCCCCATGATCTCTAATGTCCTCACCCCTCCTGACCCTGTCCAACATTCATACAGCTAAGAAGCTTGCAGGTGAAGGATAGGACACGCTTTCCTGCCCCCATCAAACAATAAATCCAGTGGTGCGTGCATATGCGCATATGCACGATCACACACAGACACTAAATAGATGAGAGCTTGTGAGCAAAGAAGAAAAAAGACTATGGGAGAAATCAGAGTTCAGAAAAAGGAAGGTGAAAATACCAAACAAAAATATAAATAAAAAAAAACAGAAAAATCTACAAAAAGATTGAGGTGTAGAAAAATAATAAATGAAGAGAGCAGACAAGGCCTAATGAGGGCAAGAGCTTGCTCCAAGACAGCAGTAATGAATAACACTCAATAGTTTTAATTGGTGCAATTGCTGTTCAATTAAGAAAATCACTAGCAGAGCTACATGAGAGTGGAGCGGTGCATCACAGTAACATTTAACTGTACACACTGCTGTGCTTGTACTCTCCCTTTTCCCATTTTCTTCATTGCATCCCTTACTTCAGTAGAACTGCCTGTCAGTGCACTGTTCCCTTCTTTTTGTTTCACTCTCAACCCAAAACTCTCACTTTCCTCATCATTAACCAACTCATGGTCCTCTCCATGTAATTCCACAGCTGTTCAGGACAGAGTGGAGACCACTGGTAGCAAAGGCAGGAGGCTAATTGTCTCAGACTGTAATGTGTAGTGGTTTGATATTGAACAGGACATTTCCTCTTCTCCTGCTGCTTGTGAACTCCACCTCAGACAGCAATCAAAGTCACGTGTTTTTCCCAATCATTGTATCAAAAATGAAGGGATGGATGAAAAGAACGCAACAATTATTTCATTTTTATTTGTTCACTTTCAAGATAGCCTCTGTCTAACAAACATAGCTCTGCTTTAAACTCATTTTGTCAAGCTGAACTTTAAGAGCATAAGGAAAAGAAAAAAAGACCCCCTCCTTCCACCTGTGCAATTAAAGTGAGAGCCAATTAAAATGAACGTAATAGTCCCTGCCGGGTGAGTTGTTAAACAAGATGGGGTTATTGTCCTTGGAGGAAATGGCCCAGAACTCAAGACATCTTTGCGTCTCAGTTCCATACACCTGCCCCTCCTGCTTCGTGCTCCTTCTGTGTAAACTCTGCTGTTCCAGAAAGAATAAGCTCTCTTTTTTTTGTTAAAAAAAAAAAAAGAAAAACACATATTTCTAAACCCTGCTAGTGTGAAACTGCACTAAGATGCAGAAAAATAAACTAGTTTTAGAGGCTGATGCAATGGCCAAGTTTAGGCAATAAAAAAATGACACTACACTGGCTGAATCACCTCTAATACAGGCCAAATGCACCCATGTGTGAGTGTCATTGAGATTACAGGAAGGCCCATCCCAGCTTCTTCTGCTGCCCAGTTCCATTTCTGCAACCAGCTCCTACTTAATGACCCTTATGTAAGCAGGAATTATGGGAAACACATCTGCAATGCAAGACCTGGTTTATTGTAGAGGCCTGAAGGTGACAGAGAACAGAAGGAGGATGTAACAATAACAAGCAAAAAGCGAGCAAACAAAAAAAAAAAAACTCTTCATCACAGATAGAGCACTATGGTTGTTTTGCAGCAAGCATGGCACGGCTGTGGCAGATGAGTCTTTCCTGGCTATGTGTGACACTCTGCGAGCATGTGTGAATACATCACTTCCATGCTTTAATGTCTCAATCTCAGGAGATTAAGGGCCTAATCAAGCCAGCGTCTGCCCTAATGGGAGGAAATTGAAAGATAGATATGGTACTTTACACAGCTGATTAACCAGAAGGCTGTGTTTGTGTGTGCGTCTGTGTGTGTGGTTAACATTGTAACAGTCTTTGCTTGGTAAGCTCATCAAGCTTTCCAGGTTTGCATTTTTGTCATGCACACAACAAAATAATAAGTTCTTCTTTGACTGTGCACATGAATGTAGACATCTGCACATGTTGTCAGAACATGTTAACTGGCAATTATATATGTAGATTTGCAGTGTAGGACTCTCACTTAGAAAAACAGCCTGACATGTTGTTTCTGCAGGCTTGTCTGAAGAGCCTGAACAAAAAACACACCAGCCAAAAACACAGGGTCTGAGCTTATCACAGATATATTAGGACAGCTGTGCATACACAGTAGTTAATTAAAGATATGTATGCAACATTGCAATAAACAATGCAATGTTGCACAGTTTTACCACAAGAGAGTACATACAGGTTTATTATTCTGCGCTGTAAAAAACTGTAAAAAAAAAAATGTTTTGCTTATAAAACAGCCTTTTTGATCATTAAAGTAAAAAATAGATACATAAAAACATTAGTTAATATATCCTCTTCAGATTTTTTTCAACTTTAAATATCGTGTGATATATGGATAGGATCTTTGAAAAATTAATTAACTATAAAATTATGTGGGGTTTTTTTTTCACATGAAGGCATTACAAAATGTGTGTATGTGGTTCAGCCTTCAGAACTCGTTATCCAGTTACTGTAGGGGTTGGTTGTTCAATCTCCATTCCTTCCTGTCCATGTGCCAAAGTATCCTTGGGAAATCTGGATACCCATCAGATAGTCTGCTAAGTTAGCCTCTTAGTGCAAATGCTATTTTTAGGGGCTTCCCTATAGCCCACATGAAGACTTCCTGTTCTGTGTGCTGGTCGTTAATATAATAATAATACATTTTTTAACAGATATAAAAAGCTCTACAAGTACTGTTTATGTGAATGCAACCAAATCACACTTAAATGTGATTGGTCAACAGAACTGGGACTACAAACAGACCAATAGAAGCAATTCGAGAAATCTTCCCTAAAGATTCTGCAAATTCATATTATATTACAGAGATCCCCACCCTACCCCCCAGAGACACCTAGACCCTAGAGGTCTAGGTGTCTCTTAGACCTCTAGGTTGGGTAATGGGCCAAGGGATAACAATCCCATCCTGTACAAATCCTTATCCAAAAGAAATGTAAGGAAATATGAACATTACATAATCAAGCAATCTTGATAGATAAGTGTGACCATGATACATACCGAGTAAGGCATCATGTCATTAAAAATAGCTTATCAATGCTCTCTGGTGGACAAACTATAAGAGACACTGTGACTATAAAAGTTTGTCATTTCTCTTCTTCAGTTTCTTTTTACTTACAGGCTGATATGCACACGTATTAAAATATATACATAACATGGTAATATCAGCGTCATTTGCTAAAGGCACCAGACTGCATGCTATTTAAAATTCCACAATGTCCCATTGAATTAATAGTCCCATTGAAAAGTAGCTAAAAATAAATACACGTAAGAGTTTGAAATTTATCCTGAAAATATTTTTTATTGTTTATTTTTTTCATATAAAGTGTACAGATTTAGTGTACTTATGTCTCAGTCTCTCACAGTCTTATTTTTTTTTATATAACATGCTTGAAGAAGTTTTTTTTTGCCAAAATCACTGTCACAAAGTTTTCTAACTCAATTGAGGTGGTTAGTTAGTTGTCTTCATAGCACACCATATACAATCAGACCCAAAAGCTGTCTTGCAACATCTGAATTATGAAGTGAATGTTGATTGATGGGAATGAGCTCCAAAATTGTATCTTGATAGAGCGATAACTGCTGTGTCAATAACAAGTGTTTGATAGATTGCTAGTAAGTGCTACTGAGCCAGTAACAAGTGAGCATTGGCTGTGTGCATGTCTCCGCAGGGACCTGTCAACCCATCAGCCTTATCGGCTGGGTGAGAGGTCCACATGGTGTCGCTGAATATCTCTTCACCTCACACGCAAACACAGTGGTGTCACAATGTACCTGCTCACCAAGGAATGGTGGGGGGGGGCTAAAGAGAGGGCTGCAATCTTTATAGGGCGAAAGAAGGAAACATATGGAAAGAGGACAGGCGACGAAAGTGTGCAAGTGCACATATGTGAG
This sequence comes from Heterochromis multidens, assembly GCA_015108495.1. Taxonomy (NCBI): domain Eukaryota; kingdom Metazoa; phylum Chordata; class Actinopteri; order Cichliformes; family Cichlidae; genus Heterochromis; species Heterochromis multidens. Next base: position 9,893 of record VUQS01033842.1, read on the forward strand.
GGTGTTAGCGTGGGAGGGCGAGTGAGAAAGTTGCAGATCGTGCACATAGGTGTGGGACAGTGCAAAAAGAAAGTGTTTGTGTCAATAGGTTCTGTAAATGTGGTGAACAGAGCTGGATAGCAAGGGAACAAGTGAAAGAAATAAAAAGTGTGGTGTGTGTGACTGTGTTTGTGTCGATGTGACTATGTGGAAGAGACACACACAGAGCAGCGGCCTATGCAGTGTGGTGGAACTTCTCTCATCTCAGCGCATTTGGTTTGCTCCCATTCTTCATTAACTCCATTAACAGATGAGCAGCGGCGATTAGCGGAGCTACCCGCTGATTCAGCTCTCACACCCTCCCCCATCTCTCTTCTCTAACCCTCTGTCGTTCTGCCGCTACCTCGATCCAACACTCCTCCTCCTCTGCCTCACATCTGAGGGGCTGTTAAGCCTGAAGTCACAAGTTGAAGTGCACTGTACACACGTGTATAAACAAATCTGCAAATTAAAAAAAAATACCTTGCACAACCACATTCTAAGATATTTCATAATTTGCTACTTAAGCCACAAAAATTTAAACACCCCAAAGTGCACAGAGGGCCATAAAGCCAGTCTATCCCTCCCCCGCAGTGGCTCTTTATTCAGCTAACAGTTTTTACTGCTCTGTGCCATCTTAAAGCCCTCTGCTCCTCCAGTGGGTAGTGCCAAGGGGGCAGTCTGCCTACCGCACACTGTGCCATTAGCCACGGCTGGCTCTTTAGCCAAGAGGAAAAGGGAAAAAAAGGCAGTGACTGCCAAAAGGTACTTTAGATGAGGGAAAGGGGACAGTAGAAATAAACAGAGAGAGAGAGAGGCAAAGGAGATTTTCCTTTAATTCCCCTGCATCTGTTCTATAATAGCCCCAATTAAAAGTTTAATTAGTCACATTCCTCTGTTATCCCACCTCTCTGCCTTCTACCCTCTATCAGTGTACCTTTACTCACAAGTAGCTAAAAAATTGGGGCATATTATGCTGTTATTGACCTTCTTTTCTCCCCCGGCAGCAATTTGGTTCTTCCTAATGACTGTTTCAGGTGCCCAGACATACAAATGTGTCACAGATAAGAAGACAAACCTCTCTGGCAGAAAAATAGAAGCATTTGTCCACCTGAGAGTCACAAACGACCAGAGCTTCAGTTCTGACTTTTGATAGGTAATAAATCATACAACAAAGAGGCTGCCACTCAGAAAACTTTCTTCCTCTTCCTTCTAAGATCTAAGAGGTTGGTTTCAGTGCTTTGGAAGCAACAACAATAACAACGACAACAACAAAAAGACTTTAGAATACATGAACGCAGGTTTCTTAGGGGGCTTGGTGGATGCTGCTTAGATGAATCAGGACCCACACAGTTACACACAACGCTTTTTTTCCCCTCTCCATCTTCATCTCTAGTGTTCTGATTTTGCTTCATGAAATTAATGACCTGCCAGTTGACTAAACTGAGGCTGTTTTTTGTTGTTGTTGTGCATGTTTGTGGCTTTGTGTCTGTATAGCTGTGCACAAGGGTGGGTATCCGGTAGGTACGCTCATTTACATATGCCTTTGGTTGTCATCTGCATGTGTGTGTGTGTGTGTGTATTGAGTGCACATTTTTGTGTTAACGAGAACCTGTGCTCTAAACGTGGCAGTGGCCTTAGGATCCCAGGATAGAGCTCTGTTTGCCCCTCTGACACAAGGCACTTGATATAAATTATTGACACTCCCACATCTTCTCATTTCTCTCCCATCTATCTCCCTCTCCCCCCCACACTGAACCCCTCCGCCACCATGACACACAAACACTTAAAAGGAGAAATCAAGCCACGTTTCCCTCTGCAGAGCCATGTGTGAGGCAAAAAAAACAGTAGGGAGGAGGCCTGCTGATTGCAGCCTTTCACATTACTCCTGTCTTGTTGCTCTTTCTGCACATCACACCTGTGACTCTGAACACCTAGCAGAGAACGCTCACAACAAACGTATTCCCGGCAAATTAATTTCACCCCTCTCCAAGCCTCCATCACTCTTCACACTGAAGACAAGAGGAGCCTTGGCATCTGGCTGTGTGTCAAAATAATTTCATTTAATATGTTACATCATTAAATGGCTTCTTTTCACTGGTAAGCCTTCACTGCTGTACTTTCAGGCTATCTCTTGCGTTTTGTACACTGCACTATGAGTTCTCTTTGTCCTGTTGTCCATGACAAAGCATTCGCTCTCTGCCTTCCTCTTCTTTGTCTTGCTCTGACTGTCTTGTCTCGGGCCATTTCCAGACACAAGCAATCTAACCTTTCCTTTTCATACAACTTCACATTATTAGGATCCTAAATACAACAAAAGACACAAACAATAGAGGGAGAGATGCATTGGACAGTGTAAGGAAATGGAGCAGGCTTCCATTCTTCCAGTGACTCTTGCCTGTCTCTTACATGAATAAGAGGCATGGCTAAACGTGCTGCATAATTTGTACTTTTAATGGCAGAGCCTTCCATTCCTGTGACATGACTTAATCAATAACCCGGCCTGTCGCAGTCTCAGCCCAGACTCGGCTGGCATTTTATTAATTTTGAACAGGCACACTAACTAGGCGTCTGCTAGCAAGAGGCATTTCATACAGGATAATAGGCACCCTGGATTGATAGGTTCATTCCATGTATGCTCAAACCCTCATCCCTCTCTTTTTCCCCTCTCTATCTATCTACCCCCTTTATCTCTCTCTTTCTCTGTCTCCCCATTCTGTCCCTCTTTCTGTCAAAGAGTGATTTAGGGGGGACTATGCACATCTGCGTGTGTGTCAGCTGAGGGAGGAGGGAGAGATGGATAAATAAGAAGGAAAGAAAGGATAAATAAGAAGTGAAAAGAAAGATCGAGACACAGGTTGTGACAGACAGCCTTTGTCTAAATAATAGAGTCATGACCTATGAGTGTCCAAAGTATCGCTACATTTGTCTCTCTGTTTGACCAGAAACACTGAAACATGCATCTCAGGGGTCAAGATGCAATAAAATACACTTCACATTCAGATGCATGTGTTCACAGACACAGGTGAAAAATGCACAGAGAATGCATTAGCCACACAGACATCCACATCTGTTACTGTCTGACTCCAATCCATTCAAATGTGTGAACGCCCAGAATGACATCACTTAAAAGAGCAAAGCACAAACAGGAAGATGCACCAGACAGCCAAATATGCAACAGAGGATTAAAAAAAGTGGGAAAGCAAACTTTAGATATTAGAATAAAAGAATAGGTTCATATTACTAGATAATCAAATAGGCAGAGAGTGTGAAATGTAGCTTTAAGTATGTGTGCACGCATGCTGGAGCTAGATCAGAGGCACAAAGCTTCGACGCTGAACATCTGAAAAAAACAACAGTGACGAATGTGTACGAGGGCTTAAACTGAACCAGTTCTCTAGTGAGACTTCTTGTTTGACCTTCACAAGACGGAATTTCTTCACTGGATAAAAAATATGGCCTAATTTGTTCTGAATCTAATCTTATGTGCTGGTCTCTCTCAAAATGTCTGATAAAAAGGATTTTTTGCCTAGTATTACTCAATTTTAAATAAACCTAAATGTGGCTCATAATTCGTCTTACACCTGCAATACCTCTTTGTTGCATTTTGTTTAATTTTGTTTTGTTTTACTGACTACAGGCAGCAGAAACAAGTTATAAGCCTAACATTAACATGTCTTCACATTTTTAGCTGATATAGAAAACTTATTAATGAACATTTAATTATTTACATTATTTAAGGTTCCAGCAGTTACGAACAAGTGAGGCCTGTGCTTCGAAGCAGGATTTAGGTCTTTAGCAAGGTAAATTCAGGTTTTTAACACTGGGTTTTCAATATTACAAAGGCAGGTCACTTCTTACTGAGGTAAACTATATGAACAAAAGTATTGGTACTAGTATTGGTAAGTAAAAGTATTGTTAATGTCAATGTTAATTTTATTTTAGCATGTTTAAAAACAACCAAACCAACCAAAGTGCTTTACAAATTAGTTTTAAACAAAGAAGATAAAACCATGGATCAATAAAATAAACACAATAAAATGAAACTAAAACAAATAAATACAATAAATGTGACTGAAAACAAACTAAAAAACGTGATGGGACTCAAAGTGAACTCGAATTAAAAGCCCAGGAAAAAAAAAATGAGTTTTAAGATGGGATTTAAAAGACTGTATAGACTCTGCAGTAAGAATATCAAGTGGCAGGTTATTCTAGAGTCTAGGGGCTGCGACTGCAAAAGCCAGATCCCCTCTATGCTTGCCTCTATTGCCACTATTGGACCATATCTCTTTATCTTCAAATTCAGGTGTTTTCAGTTTCATTGCCACAGGTGTATAAAATCAAGCAGCTAGCCATGCAGTCTGCCTTTACAAACATTTGTGAAAGAACAGGTCGTTCTAAAGACCTCACTGACTTTGAGCGTGGTACTGTAATAGGATGCCACCATTGCAGCATGTCAGTTCCTGAAATTTCTTCCCTCCTAGATATTCCATGAACTGTAAGTGGTATTAGTGCAAAGTCGAAGCGTTTAGGAACCACAGCAATTCAACCATGAAGTTGCAGACTATGCAAAATTAGATCAGGGTTGCGAGTGCTGAGGCATATAGTGTGTAAAAGTTGCCAGCGCTCTGCTGACTCAGTAACTGCAGAGTTCAAAACCTCCTCTGGCATTAACATCAGAACAAAAACTGTACGCTGGGAGCTTCATGGCATGAGTGTCCATGGAGGAGCAGTTCCTTTATGTGTAATGTGTATGTAACCCAGTAATGGATGGTAACTAATGCTGCAAACCTATTCTGCTCCAAACTTGGATGTGTTTGCGATAAGAGATCAACACGTGCAAAACCTCCATCTACTGACCAATCAGTTGTCTGGAAACAAACGTCATCATTCCTGGAAAATTCTGTGGCCATCAGTGGATGTAGGAAGTTGAAAAGGACATCTAAAGTCACCAATAAAAAATATAGATTCTTAGGAGCAACCTTATTCCCCTATGCCCACCCCCACTACTTGTTGACCTTATATAAAATTTGCAAGTCAGCCTACTTGCTGGTTTCAGTTCTGTTTATCTTTGTTCTTGTCTTCTTTTCAGACCATTTAACCTAATGACATACAGTCTGTGGTTTACCCCCACCAGTGTTGCATCTGAAAGAATAAGACGAAAATGTCTCACACACCACAGGAATACATCAGACACATTAATTTATAAATGAGTGTGTAAGTTATAAGAAAATGCACACTTGTAATTATAGTCAGAGCTTCCCGTGCATTAATGGCAGGGTTGTGATGCTGATAAGTCTATTAACTGACACAGGCGTCCCATTTTTGCCAGCTTTCCTTCCTGGCTTGAAATAGGCTATATTTATATAGCATTGTTCCATTATTAGTAACCGCTTAAAGTGATTTACATTGCAAGCCACATTCAAGCATTAATACGCCATTTGATAATACCACAAATATAGCACTTATCACACACACAGCTGCACTGATTGCAGCAAATGTGTTTCTTTTAGCTTGAAATGTATGTTTAACCTCTTCATATTTTCTAATATTGTAGTTTTGTCTTTATTTGTAAAGTATGCTGTCCTGCTGCCAGTAGACTTATCCTTGTTTGTGATTGGTCACATACCACCAACAGTGCCTTTTTCATATGGATGGGCTGACTTAGGCCTCAGTCACACAGGCCTAGAGACCTGTCAATGACCATCTGGCAACCACCGGCTGTGAGTGAAAAATATGTATTTCCTGACCAGTTGCTACTGGTTGCTGGAGGCAGTTGCTGTGAAATCGATTGCCAAACCCCATTCATGCAAGCCTAGAGACCGGTCAGTGACCCCCTAGTAACCAGTCATGAGAGAAAAATGTGTATTCTCCAACTGGCTGGTGAGTGGTTGCCAGTGTGAAATTGGTCAGAAAGAAAAAAAAACCTCCTTGCGATTGCTTTCATTGCTAGGAGGTTGCCAGTAGACTGCATGGAAGATGCCAACTTCCCTGCAAACACTTGCAAAGTACTCACTGAGGGGTAGTGAAACTGTGAAAAATGTGACTGTGCCTTGCCACTGCAACAAACACATTTCAAAAGGTGCAACTTTTACTGTGAAGGCACTTCAAAGACACCTTGGAGAGTAAAAGGCAGGCGTTTACAGACACGTCAATATCTTCCATGCAAACTACTGGCAACCACGACAATCTGCTCGCAACCAGAGCAATTACAAGGAGGTTTTTGGCGCATTCCCCTCAGCGACAGCCAGCAACCTCCAGCAACCACTCACCAACCGATTGGAGAATACACATTTTGCCAGCTTTCACTGACCATTCTCAAGGCCTGTATGACCAAGGCCTTATCAAGTTGATATCCACATTTGAATGACTGCTTAGCCTTATTGCTGATATTTGGGTAACAAAAGCCAGATAAGAAAACGATCTTGAACTTTCTTCACAGTACATGATCCTGGTGAACCTCATCATTTTCTCACATGAATTCCAGACAATGTCAGAGAATGACAGGAGATAGCCCATGTCAGATGTGTTCTTCACTTACTAGAAATATGTGGTGCATTTGTAGTGTTCAAAAGACAATTCAATTTCAATTTCAGTTTTATTTATATAGTGCCAAATCACAACAACAGTCACCTCAAGGCACTTTATATTGTAAGGTAAAGACCCTACAAACAAGACACATGACATCCACTCACTCACTGTAAATCCTCTGGACAAAAACTTGCTCGATTCAGAAAAACTTGGGCTCAGTGGGACATTATAAAGGTGTCATACTAGCGAGCTGGCAGAGTAAAGTCTGTTTAATGTCCAAGCAGACTGATTCAGACATTTGTGTTGTCACATACAGCTCCTTTGGGTAATGTCGAGATAAGTTAAAGCCTCCACTGAACCTTGAGGGAAATAGCTGACTCTTTAGCTGCTAAATTCTCAACTATTTTCAGCAGTTAGTCACTTACAGTGTCTGTCTGCCATTTGGTGCTGAGCAGGAGGTGTTCAGTGGCACTTTAGAGCTTTTTAGTGAAAATAGCTGTCTTCATAAGAAAGGTGACAGTGAACAAAAGAATATCAACAGAAACTCAGCACACAAGAGCTTCCATTTTAGGTAATAATTCTCTGTAAGTTCATCACTAAGAGTGACCCCTTTTATATTTCTGTTTGACACATTGACATCATAGAAAAGCTGATTACAGCCACATTTTAAAAATTTTGGCATCCATACTGTAGATAAAGCTTGTTTGAACAGCAAAGCCATTTCACCAGGATCTAAATCATCAAATCTGTTTTTTTAAGACTCAAATACACAAACTGGTCTTTAATATTGTCTAGTACATGTTTGACAGATAACTCTACATTCGTTTCCTGTTAAATGTCACTGGATTCCTCTTATCTCTTCATGTGGCCTTGAGGATCATCAAATTCAGAATAAGCACAACATGTCTCCTCTGTGTTGTTGACACTGTGTTTATCTCTGACCAAATACAGCACGGGACTGCTTGCACTGAGGGTGGAAAGTTCTGGCATCATCATGTTTAACCAGTTTGGATCTCCTTTAGCCGTGCATTTGTGCTTGGAGAGCTGAAAACAGAGGACTAAACATTTAGCCCCTGACACGGACATTCCTGTGACTCATCTTGTTGATAGGCCCAGGGACAGAGGGAAAGACAGACAGATGGAAAACAGCAAGAAGGCTGGTGAGGGAGGGTGGGTGCAAAAGATACTGTAGGTTTTAGTGGGAGGGAGTAAGAAGGATCATGTGTTTACCAGAGGCCAGAGAAAGAAGGAATGCATCTCTAAAGATGAGTCACTATTGTTGACAGCCTCCTCTTTCTCCTCTTTCCATCAACACCACACAATGGAAGACTTATCATACTTAACAATAACCACACATAATCACAACAGTCAATAAGCCTGCATTCAGAAAACTGCATCTTACCTTGACGCACATATTACTGAAAGCATTACAGGCTGTACTCTGCTGCTCTTTTATGTTTGTGTAACTTATACCTGAGAAGACGCTTGGGAAAGATTACCATTATGAAAGTGCATTAGTTCACTATCAGAATTCCTATCATTCCTCTGCCCATCTGAGATGTTTGTGATCTTTGTGTTCTGGTATGCGCCACACAACACCCACAAACTTACCAGTACCCACAACTGCACACAAAACGGACATCTGGACTCTGGCTGTTTTGTGCTAGAACAAGTTCCATGCAGCTTGTTCTCCTGAGTCTCCTCCCTCTGTGGAATACAATGTCCTGAGCTTGACAAAGCATTTTTAAGTTTCTGCACTTTTAATTGGTCAAACAGAACAGTCTGTTTTTGTTAGTACTGGAGGCTTGAAACTTTCTTTCACACTGACATGTATCTACCTCAGTAAAAGGTTATTTAAAGTGATAATCTACACCAGTAAGGAAGCTTTGGATTGGAGATATCCTTTCTGCCTCCATCCTAATTCTGTAGCATAGGGCTAGTGAATATAGTCAATATTTATAATTGTTGCAATATGCATTTTATATTATTAATAAGGCAGGGAATAATTCAACCCATTTATTGGGCTTCAGTATGCTCTTATGCCACATATCTTGGTTATAGCACACTGGTATTGAAGCTTATGTGTAAGTTTCCAAAAAAGCTGAATCTGTTCATCTGGACGTAGCGTTTTCAGTGGGAGAAACGTTTCGTCACCTCTGGTGACTTCTTGAGTCTCAGCTGTCTCAGTCTCAGCTGAGACTGAAGAAGTCACCAGAGGTGACGAAACGTTTCTCCCACTGAAAACGCTACGTCCTGATGAACAGATTCAGCTTTTTGGGATTCCTTT
>VUQS01033844.1:0-16603 GCA_015108495.1 Heterochromis multidens
AATGAAAACCAACGGACTTCCAAATCACATGAGCCAATGTTTTATTCACAACAGAACATAGATAACATGACAAATGTTTAAACTAAGAAATTTTACAATTTTATGCACAAAATTAGCTAATTTCAAATTTGATTCATTCTTACTACAGGTCTTAAAATAGTTGGGACAGGGGCATGTTTACCATTCTTGCCTGATATAGGTTTCCAGCTGCTGAAGAGCTCGTGGTCATCTTTGACGTATTTTCCGTTTAATGATACGCCAAATGTTCTCTATAGGTGAAAGATCTGGACTGCAGGCAGGCCAATTCAGCACCCGGACTCTTCTCTGACGAAGCCATGCTGTTGTAATAGCTGCAGTATGTGGTTTTGCATTGTCCTGCTGAAATACACGAGGCCTTCCCTGAAATAGATGTCATCTGGAAGGGAGCATATGTTGCTCTAAAACCTTTATATACCTTTCAGCATTCATAGTTCCTTCCAAAACATGCAAGCTGCCCATACCGTATGCACTTATGCACCCCCATACCATCAGAGATGCTGGCTTTTGAACTGAACGCTGATAACGCGGTGGAAGGTCACCCTCCTCTTTAGCCTGGAGGACCGTGATTACCAACAAGAATGTCAAATTTGGACTCGTCTGACCATAGAACACTTTCCCACTTTGAAACAGTCCATTTCAAATGAGTCTCGGCCCACAGGACACGACGGCACTTCTGGACCATGTTCAAATATGGCTACCTTTTTTCATTTTTGCTTTTCCGGAATTCAGGTTGTAGACAGGAACCATGGATGTGGGGTGTGCTGATATATAACAAAACAAGGATGCCCTCCAGCTCACTTTTAGACATTTTTGAACTCTGCCATGTTAAAAGTCATGGGCTTGACTTGCATTCGCTGCATAGTAATTAATGTGGAGAATCACTAACTGCTGGCTAAGTTTTGAATGACTGTGAAACAACCTTGAATACACCCTGAAACAACTTTAATGTTGTATAATATTTTTGTTGTTTGTTTTCTCTGGGTTCACAAAAGGGAACCTTTTGAGAGGATATATCTAATAATCCTAATCTCCTCAAAATCAATCAAAAAGATATTCACAACACAGAAATGTCCAGCTTCTGAAAAGTATGTTCATTTACACACTCAATACATGGTTAGGATTCCTTTACCATTAATTACTGCATCAGTGCATCGTGGCATTGAGGCAATTAGCTTATGGCACTACTGTGGTGTTATGAAGCCCTGGTTGGTTTGAAGAACTCTAAAATCAGCTGTGTTGACTTTGGACTTTATAAAACACAGCAGATCAATCACCAGCAGCAGATGACATGGCACCTCAAATCATCACAGACTGAGGAAACATCACACTGGACTTCAAACACCTTGGATTCCACTCTTCCTCCACACTCATTTACAGTTTACGGACGCATTTTGATTTCCAATTGAATTGCAAAGCTTACTTACATCTTAAAAGAGGACTTTGGGCCACTGAGTCCCGTTCTTTTTCTCCCTAGCCCTGGTAATACACTTCTGACATGGTCTCTGTTTCAAGAGATGCTTGAAACAATGAGACAGTTGCAGACCTCTTCAGGAAAGATAGTGTGTGTGTGTGATGGCTGATACCAGCCACCAGACTTTTCTTGATAATCCCCTCAAGACTGCAGTCATCCCTGCTGCTTGTGCGCTTTTCCTACCAAACTTTTCCCATCCAGTTAACTTTCCATTAACAGCAGTCTGTAAACAGCCAGCCTTTCCACCTTCCTTATGGAGGGATATAGATGATCGTTCTGAAAGACTCGGCCATGGCAGCAGTCTGCCCCATGATTGTAGTTGCGTGTACTGAACTAACTGAGAGATACATAGTATTTATACTGATTGAACAGTAATTTAATCAAACTCCAAATTATTTGGTGTATTGAATATACTGTAGAATAGATAATATATATACAAAAGTTTATACTTTTACAGTTTACATTTATTATTATAGCGCCAAATTACAGCAGCAGTCACCTCAAGGCACTTAATATTGTAAGGTAAAGACCCTACAATAATATGGAGAGACCCCCAACAATAAGACGACCCCCTGTGAGTAAGCACTTGGTGACAGTGGGAAGCAAGAACTCCCTTTTAACAGGAAGAAACCTCCAGCAGAACCAGGCTCAGGGAGGGGTAGCCATCCGCTCCGACTGGTTGGGAGTGATGGAGACAAATTAAATTACAAAAAAATGTTATCACTTCTACACAACTTGCATCTAGTATAAAATATGTATGTACTGCAGATACTACTATATCACAGTAGTAGTTGTAGTTAGCAGTATCTGATTTCATTATATGACTACACACATGCATCCAGGTAATTTTATTCATATTGTCTTGCAGGGGATTTGAGGGCCTGATCGAGAACTTGATGTCAGAACTCCCCTCTGATTTAGTGACCTACAATTGCCCTGTGCGCTGTGTCCACTGGAACAACACAGAGAGCGGCTTAACTGCTGTGACGGTTGAGTGTGAGAATGGGGAGAGGATTGCTGCTGATCATGTTATTCTCACAGTGCCTTTAGGTAAACTTCTTTTCATATACTATATAATGATTTTCATCTCGGTGCATGAAAGTGTATTTGTAAATTACATGCTACGACTTCTGTCAGCATTTAGTCTTGATGTTTTATTGGTAGCGTTAATTTAACCCTCTGCTGCAATTTATACAATTTTACATGCATTTTCTTTTTGTCAGGATATCTGAAGAAGCACCACTCAACTCTGTTCTCCCCTCCTCTCCCGGCCCACAAGCTGAAATCAATTGAGAAACTAGGATTTGGAACATGCAACAAAATATTTGTAGAGTTTGAGTCGCCGTGGTGGGATGCTGACTGTGAGGTCATCTACCTTGTGTGGGAAGATGAGGTTTGTAGTGCAGTGACCGCAATATGCATATGCAGAACCCGTGTCTAAATATCAGGCTGATAGATTTTTTTTTCCAGCATCACAAGAATCTTTTTGCACAATTTTAAAGATGTGAACCTGTTTATTTATTTGTTTTTTCAATGTATATGATGCCAAATCATTCTATAAGTTATCTCAGAAACTTTAGCTAGTAAGGATAAAACATTATAGAGACCTTGTGTGACCTTGTGCTCTGGAGCCAGAGATCAGTGAATATATAAAACCGTTTGTGTCTTCAGGAGACTGTGTCAGACCAAGTGTCAGATGTGAGCAAATCCTGGATAAAGAAGTTGGTGTCATTCACGGTGCACAAACCTTCTGAAACGTAAGTGACATGTTAATCTGATGAACAATGACAGTTTTTCCCCCTATAAAGTTTCCTTTGGAATTCAAAGCAGCAATCTGATTTCTCTTGTTAATTAATATAAACTCTCAGGGGTAGCCATGTTCTCTGTGGCTGGATTTGTGGCCATGAGGCAGAGTATATGGAGACACTTCCTGAGCAGGAAGTCAGACATTCAGTCACAGAGCTCGTCCGTACATTTACAGGTAAGTTTTATATCTATGGTCTCAACCTTGTAGCTCTTTTCTCCTCAGAATGGATGAAAATGGATAGTGTTTTACTTTTTTCATATTACATTAAATATGCAAAATAAATATGAAAAGAAAGACTAATGATAAAATAACATTTAAATGTTAAACCTAAGAGAAAGTCTCTGTATGTAAGCATCACAACAGTTTATTTTTTCTTTAGAAAACTATAAAACGTCTCATTGTTACAGAAATAGAACAAGTTAAAATAAAGAGTATATATGCAGATATAAAACTGGGGGCATTTAATACAGTAGCATTAAAAACTTGTATGAGTATTACCGTAATATTTTTGTCTAACAGCAATACAATATTTGTGGTTGAAACTAATAATATAATATTGGCACAAATGGTATTTGAATGTCAAAAACTGGTAGTCATCACACTCTAACTTATCTATAACATGTCAGTATTGGGAAAATGGTTCAGTTTTGATTTATGAAACCAAGTCAGATTGCACAGTTCATCTTCTAAGGCTGACATGTCCAAAACTGGCCATTGTGGAGATGATAATTGATTTAGGGAACTATGCAGCTGTTTTTTCTTTAGTGAAACTATCTGGCACAAAGATGTACATGTTAGACTCAGTATTGAATGGGCACAGTGAGAGCAAATGCTCCCTGGTTCAAGCTCAGGAGAAGGCACAAATCATTTGGGCATTGCGTCAGAAAGGGCACCCATAATAATCTGTCAAATCAAATATACAGAACTACCTGTTGTGGCAGCCCCTTGTGAAAAAGGGAGCTGCTGAAAGTATCTAGAGGCTCTTGTGCATAAGAAGTTTTCTTCTTAAAATAACTGATCCATAATGTTTTTTAGTTGATTGTAGACTCTCCTGGGAGTAAGTGTTATGATGACTTGAGTGTGCTATTTGATTTCTGTGGTGAACTGCCATTCTGCTGGAGTGTGGGGGCAGATTTGGCCTTTTCACTAGATGTTGTAGAAGGTACTGCCTGCTGAAATGAGGTAGAAAATAGTTACTGATATACAGGATTTAAGGCCCAAAAAGTTTAACTTTCATAAACACAGAGAAGGTTTTACTATGTAATAAAATTCATAGCTGTTTTATTACCACTGTGTGTCTATTATTTCACTGTGTGGACTTGATTACTGGAGATTTTTATGTTTTCTGAAGTGGCTGAGCCTTGGTTATTTCATATTTGTGTGTGTTTAGGAAACTGTACCATCACACCAAAGAGAATCCTGTGTTCCCGATGGTTTACTGATCCCTGGACATACGGTTCCTACTGTCACCCAGCCATAGGCTGTACAGCCAAGGACCTGAAGAACATGATGGAACCTCTGACTTCAAAGGAAACTCTGTCACAGGTACCAAAAGTCTTAAGCTGCCCCTCATTTCTTTGTATTTTGCTTCTAAGGAGCCAGACTTTCATGTCATTTTTTTAAAGTGGTCTTGAGCAATAGTTCTCCAGGTTTTCTAAAGGTCTTTCAAAGATTTTCTTTGGACATTGGCTGCTTTTTCACTCATTTTTAGTCCAGTCCTTGTACCTGACCATTTTCAGAGGATTTTTTTTGTTTAAGCAACTTAACACTGACCTATGAATAATTCAAGCATAAAAACGTACCTAACTCAAGGGATGAATCAGTGTCATGTCTACACATAACAGACAAAAACACATTATTTGTTCCAATTTTTTTGGCTGAATCTATGAAAAATGCCAAACATAACACAGTATCTACAGCAGATGTAGATAGTTCAGGAAGTCATGTCCTTACATTCTTTTTTTTTTTCTTTTTTTTTTTAACTTATACATACAGTACAGACAACAGAAGTGAGTCATATTGCCCAGTGGTGTGCTGTTTTATAGCTTTATACTTTACAACTAGATAAGAAGTGACAAAATATAACCTTGATAAACATTTCTCTCAGTTTTACTGCTTGTGTGTTTCAGCCCCTGCAGGTGTTGTTTGCTGGAGAGGCAACCCATCCTTGCTTTTACTCCACTGTCCATGGAGCACTTCTCACTGGCTGGAGAGAAGCTGATAGACTCATCACTCACTACTGGACTTCTGTTAGCCCATGATGTCCCTCTAATTAAAGAAATTAAAAGATAAAAACTTTTGTTTTATATTTTCTTTTATCTTTTCTTTTACCTGACTAAAGAACAGTCAGATATGTCTTTTATCTTATCTGACTGTTCTTTAGTCCGATAAAATAAAAGACAACTCTTATCTGACTATTCAAAGTCACATCTGGTGACAGTGAATAGTCAGATAAGAGTTGTCTGTTGGCACTAAAAATCTCAATGCTGAATATGGGAAGAAGGGGGGCTTGTGGCACAAGTGTGTTGAAATCTGAGCGCTAATCCTTATCTGGGTTTAAAGGTAGACACATTACATTGTAAATTATACAATAGTCATTACCATGTTGGTAATATTAGTGCCAGTAATTATGTTTTTTTTAATAAGAATATGTATGGAACTGAATCGACTCCAACAATGCCAATAATTATCAAAGAGTAATAGCACTGAACAATTTTAGAACAGTATGACCAAATAAGACACCATTACACACAAGCAGCCATGGCATACAATGAGAAACGACAACAGGTAGATCACAGGTAACTTAATAGCTGCAGTAGTATCACAGGTGCTTGGATCAAATTTGCTAAGCAAAGCAGGCACAGTAAGACAAACAGACACAGCAGACATCCCAGCAGGAATTGAATGAAAAGTAGGTCAGTGTGGGGTGGGGTTAATGAGACAACATTGAGTCTGCGAGTGTGAATCAGGTGGCTGGGACTAGCTAGAAAGGCTGGAGTTAGATTTTTGCAGGACAGAGGAGACAATAAATGGGAAAACTGGTAGACATGGATGAAGTAAGATAGATAAAAAGCACACCAAACCTGCAGTATCTTTATTGTCCATAGTGGAAATTATTGAAAATATCCATACATAAATGCATTGTCTGAGCATTACCACAGTTTGAGGATGCATAATAAGCACGAATCAAAGTCTACTTCAAATTAACTGTGTTAAACCGCAGTCAGGATATATGCTATGTAGTTGCTCGTGTGTTTAGGTTGTCTTGTAAAGTGAGTAAAAGAACCACAAATATACTGTGTGATTCAGATGCAGAGTTGCTCATTTCCAAATAGAGAGCAGCTAATCACTGAACCATTTCATTAAGCTCAAAAGAATGATAGATTTATATTGTCTAAAGGACCCCTTCTAGTATTTACAAACATGTCTATTTTATAATGATGGTTTTGTTTCAGCTCATGCAAACATGATTGATTAGATTCCCTATAATTACACTAAGTACACTTCCTGATTTGTCACAAATGGACAAGGGGGCTGAATCTGTTTGTGATTATTATGTTTTTAAAGAATAAATAAAATCAAACCCTAAAAAATTGCAATGTAGCTGCTGTGTTTATTTAAGTAAATTAATGTTTACTTTCGAAAATACTGAAAATATTGTTCATTGTTATGGAAATTAAATTGCTGCATTATATCATTTTTGTCCTGTTTTTTTCTCCTGTTTTCACTTTATGAGGTAACCAAACAATCTTGTCTGTATTGGCTTCTGCATGAAGAGTGTATGAAGTTTCTCATTTATACCTCAGCAAAGGTATTTTTTTTTCAGTACTGGAAATACAGAGATTAATTATAAACCAGGATCCTGCAGCATTCTTGTAAAAACACTTCAAGGGCACCCAGACGTTTCAGGCTTTCTGTCATCTTAAATGAAAATGTTAGCCTGTTTTATAGAGCACAATACCAGCTAATTGTAAGAACCTTAATGTGGGTCCTGTTTGAACATAGACTATTTCTACACACAGTTTATGTGCTCTAATACTCTAAAATTTAAGAGATGCTCACTGAATGTCCCAATGAAATACAAAAATTGAAATACTTTAAATATTAACTGATAAGTGGAGTCTGTGTGTTTTGTAAATAAAAAATACTTCCTTATATTTCCTCAAAGTGAGGAAATAAAATATTCAATACTCAGTGAAGTGTATTTCATTCAAGAGAACCAATAAAGACAAACAAAGCAGTTAAAGCTTTCCATGGATATATAAAGTGTGGTGGGTCATTCACAACAATTCATGCATTAAATAGGACGACCATCCTTCAGGTAAAGAAACAGAAGACAGGACATCCAGGGAGAGTGTTGTGAGAAATATGTAGTGCCTGATGAAGATGCTCATATAGGAAAAGGATGCTGAGAGACAGATGGCATTAATCTACCAATAGTCATTTTAATATCTGATGGTCATTTGAGCTGTCCCTCAAATGTGCTCCTTTCTAATCCTGTCCATCCCGGTCACTCCCCAAAAAGAACAGCATCTTCAACTCTGTCATCCAGCTCCGCCTCTTGTTTTTTGTTAGTATCGCTGCTTCCAAACTATACATCATAGCAAGTCCTACTACCACCTTGTAAACCTTCCCTTTCACTCTTGCTGCTTTCCTCCATCCATTACACCCTGCCTGCAGTCTCTTCTTCAACTCTCTTGTGCACTGTCTGTTGCTTTGGATGGTTGACCCCAGGTATTTAACCACATCCACCCTTATTACCTCTACTCCTTGCATCTTCAAATTGATACCTTTAAACTAATCACTGGTTAGAAAGCCTTAGAAAGAAGCCAAAACTCATAGCGCCCATTGCCTTTGCAATCTTGTCCTTGGTGGTAGCTCTCACTTTCACGGACTTGTAGACAAACAATATGGAAGCTTGTTTTCACCAGTAGAAAAAACTTATGCCTTCCATTAGTCAAAATTTCGGGTTATTATCTCAAAGTTTGAGTTAGGTATCTCAAAATTTCGACTTACTGACTCAAACTTATGAGAAAATAACTTTGAGAAAAGCCAAATTTTGTACTTATGGATGGCATTTTTTATTATTATTATTATTTTTTAATTTAATTTAATTTTTCATTTATTTATTTATTTATTTTTCATTGGCGGAAACGAGCTTCTATAGATTCAATCGTTCTAAATAAAAAACATTTTATTTTGAAACTCTTGACCGGAAAACTGTTTGTTCGCTGCTTTTTCCTACAGAGGAAAGGAAGAGCTTGAAGTTCACAGCTGTCGGCAGCCATGGGTAGATGTAGGGACGCGAAAGTAGTAATAATAGGTTGTGGGATAGCGGGTATAACAGCAGCGCAGAAACTAGTAAACGCTGGATTTCATCATGTGCGGATACTCGAAGCGACAGGAAGAAGCGGAGGACGAATTAAAACAGGAAAGCTGGGTGAGCAATGTGCACTTAGGACTGCATCAGGTAGACTGCAATTTATGTTTAATTCTGGTTTTAGCAAATTTTAAACGCACATTTTCTTGCAGAAGGTCATGATGGGATTTTTAGCAGCAGTGGGAAGTTTTGCATTTGCTCGCAGTGCGAGTTTATGTTGGCTGTGATTAAATGAGCTGAAGTCCAGCTGCAGTATACAGATGCATACCAGGGACAATAGAAGGATTTTGGATGTTACTTTGCAGTACCTTATAGCACAGCTGTATAATGAACTGTATAACTGCTGTACAATGAGCTGAAGTCTGGCAGAAGCTGACACGTTACATAACCGTGAGGTAAAACTCCTCCAAGGTCTGTAAGTTATACTACGACAGTATTAACTAATCTCATAACAACTGTGGCCTCTAAGGACAAAGTGCATACAACAATACACAACACAGTGTAGAAGAAACAAAGTGAGACACGCTTCTAATATAGAAGTACAACTAAAATATATGTTCCTGTGTAACAACACTATAACAATATAGTTGATCATGTGGTTACCAAAACAGTGGGCTGATTGATTGTTCAGCAACATGGCAAAAAGTATTGTGAGGACTCTTTTTACGCAGTCCTTCCAGTTTCACAGTCCTGCTTATTAAAAGTTGTTTCCTTCTCTGCTTCTGCATTAAATCTTTCACCTGTAGGTAATAAAATTGTCGAGATAGGCGCAAACTGGATCCATGGGCCATCCGAGGAGAACCCAGTGTTTTGTTTGGCCCGTCAGTACGGGCTTTTGGATCCAGAAGCCCTCACCCCAGAGAACCAGGCCATGGATATCGGAGGGCATCTTCCCTGGGTTCCCAGATTCTTCAGCAGTTCAGGTTCACAGATTTTTTTAATACTTTTTTTTGTTTGGTTGATTTGAGATTAGTAATGTTTTGATTAGTCCTACACCTAACCTAAATACATCAGCCAGATGCAAAGCATTTATACAACTACAAAAGGGAAAGGGAAAGGATAGCAGTCAGTGGGCGGGGTATCATTTGCATGTAGGTGTTAAACAGTGTAAACAGATATTAGATAAGATTGGGGATCTAACCAACAACTATAGGGCTCTGCTATCAAGAGGTGATAGAGTTAAAGGGTCAAAAACTCCATGGGGGTAGAGAATTGCCTTCTGTTTATGGGGATGATTTCATTGAACAACTGGATTTTAAAAGGGGAAAGACTCAGAGCATACTAAGTCTGTCTTGATAATCTTCATCAAATGGGAAGATACAGTATGAAACCAGCATTTAAGCAGAGCTCTGAACTGGACAGGAGGTTAAGAAAATGGATGGGTGTGTGGATTTTCCTCACCAGTGTTCTTGTGTAACGTGCAGGTCGAGAGCTGAAGGCTGAGGACATCTCTCCTGCTCAGGAATTATTTGTGGAGCTAATGAATGAAAGTTCAGAATTTCAGAGTCAAAGAGGAGAACCCTGGCCCAGTGTGGGAGATTTCATACGGGCACAGGTAAATTTCTGGCTGCGTGTTTGTCTGCTACAAATCAGTTGTCATCCATTAGTGGCATCTAGAATCATGAATTGAGTGTATGTTTCTTTGCATGTTATCTGGTGTAGGTGAAACAACGTGCAGCAGAGAAATGGAAAGATGTTGATGCAGCTACTAGATCTCTGCGATTCTGTGTGATCAGTAACATGTTGAAGGTAGAGTGCTGTGTAAATGGGACTCACAGCATGGATGAGATCGGCATGGGGACCTTTGGCCTATACAAGACCCTACCTGGACTGGACTGTACATTCCCAGGGTTCGTACTCCAACGCTGCATTTACACAGTGCAAAAACAAGTATTTATTCTGTAAGGGCAAACAAGCAAATAGTCAACTGTCAATTTGACATGTACCTACGTACATTATTCAGCCTGTTAATTAAGGTAATATTATATCCAATAAACTGTTAAACTAACTTAAAAGTTATGTTCTTTCTTGTGCAGTGGCTATGAAGGTCTAATCCAGAACTTGATGGCAGAGCTTCCCACTGGTTTAGTGACCTACAATAAGCCTGTGTGCCGTGTCAACTGGAACAATGCAAAGAACACAGAGCCTGTGATGGTTGAGTGTGATGATGGCCAGAGGCTCATCGCTGATCACGTTATAGTCACCGTGCCTCTTGGTAACATCCCGTGCATATAATGCTGTTTTCCACCTCAGTGTATGAAATTTGAGGTTCTGAGCTATAACAGAAAAGTTTTTAGTTTTGTTACTTAATGAATGCTACTTTCGGCTTCTCCCTTATTCACAAGGGGTCGCTCGTTTGATTCTCCTGGGATCAAACCGGGAATTTTTCACTTGGTAGGCAAATGTGTAAACCACTACACTATGGAGCCACCTGTTTTATTACTTAATAGTCTTTGTTATATTACATTATTTGATTTTAATAAACCTTTCATACCACACAGGTGGAGAAAATTTTTAATAACTCCATAGAAGTCATTTCCATAACAGTTATTAGTCATTTTTATCTGCTTTAAGTTACCATTTAATGCAAATTTTGTTAATTGCACCTTTGTACTCAAAGGTCCTTCACACACATACAGGTGTTGTTACTCATTCTGGCAAACTGGAGCTTCTGCTCATGTTAAGCAGGGTTGGGCAGTGCTGGAATTACATGAGGTAACCAAACTATATGAAGATCTAACCGCTGTCACCCCGTATAGATCAGTCAGTCTGCTTTTTCTCAGCGGCCCCCACAGCTCTTATTCATGTTCAAGTCAATCAAAATAAATAAAAAACACCTATGTGGACACATTTTCAACCAGGTACTATTTACAAGTGCTTGTGTATTACTTGTGTCAATACAGCCTCATAATTTGCTTGTAAACAAATCATGTAACTATTCTAAAGTTTTAGTTACTATACCTTGTCTATTGTTAGGATCTTAAGCAAAACATCTCCAAAATCTTGCATATTTGCAGCACCTTCACCGTCATAATGTCAGGTTATTTTGGGGCTGAGTAAACTTAAACTTGGTCTGTTTTTGTCAGGATACCTGAAGAAGCACCACTCAACCCTGTTCCATCCTCCTCTCCCTTTGCACAAGCTGCACTCTATCCAGAGGCTGGGTTTTGGAACAAACAATAAAATATTTGTGGAGTTTGATTCACCGTGGTGGGATGCTGACTGTGAAGTCATCTTCTTCGTGTGGGAAGATGAGGTGAGATTTGTTGGCTGTGCATAAAGGCATACTCAGTGTCCACTTAAATAAAAAATACTTTGTTTTGCAGATGTGTTTAATCTTGTGATTTAGCAGGAGTACATCGGCTCATATCGCTTTCAAAATGTTTGAGGTTTATGCTGGTCGTTGGCAAAGAATCTAACTCTCGAATGTCTGTTTTATCTCTTTTCATGGCTCAGGATGCTTTGGTAGACCAGGTGCCAGATGTACAGAGATCCTGGATAAAGAAGTTGATTGGCTTCACTGTACTCAAACCCACTGAAAGGTCAGCTGCTCACAAAACACCAGTGTTTGCCTGGTTTTTTTAATATTGCATTGAATGGTGAACAACTTGCAGTTCTGTGTGTGGTTTAATCTTCAGGTATGGCCACGTTCTTTGTGGCTGGATTGCTGGGCATGAGTCAGCTTATATGGAGACACTGTCTGAACAGGAGGTCACACATGCCATCACACAGGTCATTCGCAGGTTTACAGGTGAGTCCAGAAAGATCATAAGCACTGGGAATGTCATGAGGCAGCTGTGTGGAAGCAGGAAGATGGACCCGAGTGCAGGACTCCGGAGACAAAGCGTGAACTCAAAAACAGCTTTATTGCTGGAATTCACAAAAACTAAAATACAAAATACAAAACCATGGCAGGACATGAACCAGGAACTTGGAACTAGAAACTAGGAACTAAACACTATGGAGGAAACAGAGAGCACACAGCTAGAGAGGAACAAATGAAGATGACGTGACGAAGAACAGAGAGAGACTCAGAAAATATATACACAGGAGGGAATCAGGGCAGAGAGGACACACCGGGGGAACACGGCTGAACAGAATCTAACTGACGAGACACAGGAAGCAAAACTGAACATAACGCACAGGAGACAAGGGACTATCACAATAAAACAGGAAACTAAGACAGAGACTGAGACATACAAACTTGACATAGACAAAAGGGAAAATAAACATGGATACATGACTGACTAGGAAGACAAGACTAACTTGACAAAACAGACAAGAACAAAGACAGAGCACAGAGAGACAGACAGACACAGGGACACGACTAGGGAACAGACAGGAATCACAAAAGGGAACTAACAAACCTATAATCAGCAAAAGCTAGGCAAGGGCCTAAGGCATGAAATAACAAAACTCAAAAGTACAAATGAGCGAACCACAATCAGAAGACTAAAGAGCTAAACATAAATCCTTTCTTGAAACCAAAGCAAATCATGAACTCACAAAAACTCAGAACCCAGGATCCAAGACCCAGGGACCCTGGAAAGGCCAAACATTTCAGGATCATTATTTTCTATCTTCCAAAACTCATTTTCGAATGATATTTTCATTATTTTTGCATGTGTTTAGGGAACCCTATCATCACCCCAAGGAGAATCCTGCGCTCCCAGTGGTTTCACGACCCGTGGACATGCGGATCCTACAGTCATCTTGGAAAAGGCTGTTCAGAGCAGGACCTGGACAACTTGATGGAGCCCCTCCCACCAAAAGGATCAAACTCACAAGTAGCTACATATTATATTCACACTCAAACCACCTGAAACATCATTAAAGATCTGACTCTTCTTTCTAATTCGCCTCTTTCAGCCCCTGCAGGTGTTGTTTGCTGGAGAGGCAACTCATCCGTTCTATTTCTCGACCGTCCATGGAGCTGTTCTCACTGGGTGGAGAGAAGCTGATAGACTCATCTCTCACTACTCATCCGGTAGTCCTGCTGAGCTTCCCAGGTCAAAGCTTTAAAAAGAAATTGTTTTTTGCCAAAAAAAGCTCTAATTTACTATAATATGAAACTTTCCTTCACATTTGATGTGAGGTAAATTATTTTCAAACTGTGATATCAGAGTAGATGTGAAGGATTTGTGGAAGCTGCTGACCTGAGGATGTTTAATGCATTCAATCGCAAATAGTTCTCTCTGGTAATGTCAACCAGGACAGGCAATCCACGCAATTTATAGAACAGTGGCGTGATGATATGAATAATAGTCATGGATACATATATTTACATATGTACTGATAAACTGGCCTTTTAGTAAACTTTCACTAAAGAAAAACACAGTAATCAATAATGCACATGTTATAATCCTTTTTGTAAATCAGTACATATCAGAATTAAAACTGACAGCAACTTTATCATTTTAGGACTGACTGACAGTGTATAACTTTCCTTTTTGACAGTCTGTTGTTTTTGGACTGATTTTAATTAACTGTGAATTAAACTGTAATTTATAACGGCTCAGCTTTTTGTGAATTTTTATATTTAGACTGGAGAACATAAATGTTGTGTAAATTAATATTAACCTACTATTGAAATTACACTCCAGAGCATTTCTGTGAAAACTTGCTGTCACACACTTCCACAAATTTACATTTAATTTTTAAAAAATGTGTATTTTAAAGGGTAAAGCTTGTTGTGTCCTGTTAAAAACCTTACAAATCACTAAAAGATGACACACTAAACTGAACCCAACTTTCTCCCTAAGAGGCAAAGTCACATATAACAGAGGGATTTGTAAAGTATTGAAGTCTGCCAAAAACGATTCTATGCAGGCGCACAGAAAAGTATAAAAAAAGACGAGTTTTTAGCTGCTTTTTAAAAGAGATCACAGTCCACAGATCTCAGGCTCAGAGCAGAGTCTGGGATCCTCTGTTGCAAAAGCTCTGTCCTCTTTTAGTTCTCAGCCTTGTGTGCTGCACAGTCAGCAGGTCCTGATCACATGATCTCAGGGACCTGCTGGGGATATATGGATGTAAAAGTTCACTGATGTACGCTGGTGCTTGGCCATGCAGAGCTCAAGCACAGTAATGCAACAATAATGCACTTTCACCTGCCATTAAATTGTAAAGTATTACATAGTGTCACTTTTTATTGAAGCTTTTTTTGCCCTTTAGAATCACCGAAGTCCTTCTGTAAGCAAGTCTCACCATTCAGTAGCATGAAACATTTCTCAGGACACTCCTTTCAGCAGTTATTTTGAATTAACTTTAATTTCATTGGTCACAAGGGTTATAAAATGGGCAGCTATAGAATCAGTCAAATCTGACAAAAATGAATAAATGCTTAAAAAGTTTGCTGACTCTGTAACAAAATGAGGTTTTAAAAAGCTTTTTTCTCTAGACATTATCCCCCTACCACCATCTTTTACACCATCTTCGCATAGTTTTTAGTCCAGGATACTGAAGAGTTTCTGCTCAATTTATTACCAGCTCAGGTCTTCCTGCAGGGGGCAGCAGCATGTGTATGCGAACCTGAAAAGAAATAACAGAAGGAGTCGTCTTCATATCGGAACAAAAGAGTTTGACGACAGATTCGAGTCGGTATGTAAACAGTGTCGCACCTGGAGCCAGTTGGGGCAGCGTCAGTATTTTGTTAAAACAAATGAAATCTGGTGGCTGGCACATTTGGATAAACAGCAGTGATGAAACTGTACCAGGGACTCCGCAATGTCGACAAGTTCAGAACCGTTTTCGACTTCGGTGGACGGGAAGTGGCTCACTGGTTCCCCGGACACATGGCTAAAGGTGACAGCTTCAGCTTTACATTAACTGCGTGTTAAAAAGTGTAATAAATAAATTAATTAAAAGTGCTTTTTTTGTTGATTTTGTAAAGCAAAGTAACAATTTAATCTTTGCAGGACTAAAGCAGATGAGAGCCAACCTGAAGAGTGTGGACTGCGTCATAGAAATACACGATGCCAGAATATCCTTTTTAATTTAGCACAACATAAAACTGTGTCAGCTTAAAAATAAATAAATAAATAAATAAGTAAATAATACAGGATTAAAATACAGTATTTTCTGGTAGGTGCTGCAGGATGCCTCCTGTCTTAGTGTTGCTGTTGTTGATATTTACACCCTTTTTTCTGTGTTATCTAATAACTTAATAATCAATTAAACATTTTGGCATATTTTTAGGGTGAAAACTTCTTCATATCGGTGTGATTTTTTTTTTTTTTAATTTATTTATTTTGTGCTGAGAGAAACTTTTCCAGTCATTTTAAATGGCCTTTAACACACACATGGTTCACTCAATGAGAAAAATAGACACAGGCTGGAAGATTTATATCAATTACAAAATAACAGTAGCACTTATAAACTAATAAATTCACATATTTGTAGCTTGTAAGTTGCTCATAACTTTGGGACCTGCTAGTTTTATTTGATGAGCAATTTGTTTCACGTGTAAACAAGTTATAGACGCCAGCATCCCATCATATGGGCAGCTGCAGCTCAGGAGGTTGTCTATCAGTTGGCAGGTTGGCAGTTCAATCCCTGGCTTCTCTAGCGTGCATGTCGAAGTATCTTTGGGAAAGATACTGAACCCTGAGATGCATCCATCGGAGTGTGAGTGAATGAGGCCTGTAGGAAGAAAGTTCTCTGAGTGCTCAAATAAAGTAGAAAAGCGCTCTGTAAGTACCAATCCATCATCAGGGGATACAAGTTATGATTATATGTATAGATAATCTATACACACTTAAAAAGAAATTGCTTTATAGAACACGCAGCAATAAAACAGGTAAAATAACCAACCATAAGTAATTAAAAAAAAACAAAAAACTTGATGATATAAAGTATTGTAAGCTTTGGCTTTGAAATGGGACAATAAAGGTGTACATAGGTAGAGGAT